>PVJS01005860.1:41600-62430 GCA_004027185.1 Glis glis
TAAAAAAAAAAAAAAAAAAAGGAAAAAAATAGAAAAAGAATTGAGAGTCAACTTTAAAGTCATTTGTCATCATTTGACAGGACTATGCCATCCAAGCTCAAGATTGATGGACTTATCTTATTGAACTGTGTAGATTAGTTCATCTACCATAACCCCTATGTATGGATCATATATAGAATTCATTGTTTCACATAAAGATAATCTAAGTTTATAACTTTATAATTATAGAATATGGCCAAGGACAGCAGGTGAAGTTTGAAAATACTGAATGACCTATTTCATTTAAAATAAAAGGTGCTCGATACTCTAAGCTTTGAAGCTATTTTAAAACTGCTTACTTCATTCTAGTTAACATACTCAGTGAGGCTAGCTTCTTTATGATGACTGGTACTAAAACAACAACACAACAAAAAGCCATTTTATATATGCATTATCTCTATGATTAGGGCTATTGCTAATCCAGTGTAAATTAGATAATAAACAAAACCATCACAGTAAACATCTTATATACTTATGGCTATAGCATCTGTTTAAAGTGTGTGTATAGTCATTTAATATAGGGAATTAGTTTATTGATATTTCAACGTAAACTTTTTATTTAGTTAAGACAGATGAACAATCAAAAATATGAGTGCAGCTGGGCGTGGTGGCGCACGCCTGTAATCCCAGTACTTTGGGAGGCGGAGACCGGAGGATCCGGGTTCGCGGCCAGCCTCAGCTCTCTCTCTCTCTGTCTCTCCCTCTCTCTCTGTCTCTCTCTGTCTCTCTCTCTCTATCTCTCTCTCTCTACTTAGTGAGGCTTCCACAACTTCGTGAGATCTGGTTTCAAAATAAAGTAGAAAAAATAGGGCCGGGGGTGTAGCATGGAGGTAGAACGCCCCTGGGTTCAATCCCCGGTCCGCAAAAAAAAAAAAAACAATATGAGTGCAATCATGATTCTTCATATATTCATACTTTCAATAAAAATACATATAATTTTGGTCATTTTTTTCCTATTTCCCATCTTATTTGTTCTGCTTATATTTATTGGAATGCAATTTTGCGTCAGTTGAGTCTAATACTAAAACACTTAGACTTGTATCTTCTATAATTTTTTAAAATTAATATTTCTATTAATTCACCTGCATTGAATTTTATAAAAGCATCAGTGGCAGAGTAGAAGTGAAAATAAAAAAAAACAAGCAATTCACAACAGATAGTTTGGGAAAATTTGTTCCAAATTGAGCAAGGGTAAGACAATTTTTTCTGTGAAGGGCCAGGTAGTAAATGTTTTAGGTTTATAGGTCTTATAGTCTCTGTTGCAAAGACTATTGCTCAACTCTGGCATTGTCTCAAAAACAATGGTTGTGGCTGCACTCCAATAAAACTTTATTTATAAAAATAGGAGCAGCCGGGTGTGGTGGCACATGCTTGTAATCCCAGTACTTGGGAGGCTGAGACAGGAGGATTGCAGGCTCATGACCAGCCTCAGCTACTTAGTGAGGCCCTTCACAACTTAGTGAGACCCTGTTTCAAAATAAAGAATAAAAAAATAGGGCTGGGAGTGTAGCTCAGAGGTAGAATGCCCCTGGGTTCAATCCCAAGTACCACACACACACACACACACACACACACATACAAAGGAGCAGTGCTTTGCCAACCCCTCCTGCAGAGGACAGAGCTGAAGGTGTGCAAAAGGGATATCCACACTCTGTGCCTCTCCAGAGAAAAGAGCTAGGATCCCATGGGCTAGTTTATATCAAATCAGCTTTTAGCTTATTACACAGAAGACTTTCCTAGTAATTAGAATAAAATAAATTGCCTTGAGACAGAAAGAGCTCAACTTGTTGAGAAGCTTACAAACGGGCCGAGCCAATTATGAGGGAATGAGGGATGCTCTAAGAAGGAAATCCAGCCATGAGTGGGTGGGAGTTTAGAAAACATGCCCAAGGAGCCCTTCCAACACAGAGATGGAAAGGTTCTAGGACATTCGCAGGCAATTCAAAGCTGTTAATATTCTGCAGCCAAACGAATGATGAAATACAATGCCGTTTCTCTCTCCTTTGACTTTCTGTTCAGAGCTGCCAGGAGGAGGCTTATTTGTGGGAGATGTGGGGGTGTGGAAGGCAGTGGGGAGGTGGGGTGGAGACTGGGCCCCTTGTCAACAGCTGCAGCTCCTCTGCGGTGCCCACGGCGTCCAGGCCAAGAGGTGCTGACTGCAGAGTGGCAATTAGTCATGGTTTCTGTGGCGCTTTCCACCTTTGGTCAAGATTTCAGAGAGTCTCATTAAAACTGTAATTTTAACCAGAACCATCTTTTGAAGCTGTTCCTTCCCTCCTGAGACATCTTTGGTAAGGGAACAGGCAGGAGCCTGATGTGGGCATGTGTCCTTCTTTCCTCATTAATAGTCTGATTGGAGTCTTTAGACTCCAACAATTTTTTGAATAGAAGTCATATCATACATAAACACCAGCCAGCTGGGTATGGTGGCGCACACTTGTAATCCCAGTACTTGGGAGGCTGAGACAGGAGGACCGCAGGTTCTCGGCCAGCCTCAGCTACTTAGGGAGGCCCTCCACAACTTAGTGAGACCCTGTTTCAAAATAAAGAATAAAAAATAGGGCTGAGGGTGTAGCTTGGCGGTAGAATGCCGCTGGGTTTAATCCCCGGTACCGCAAAACAGCAAAACAAAACAAACAAACAAAAAACACCAGGCATAATCAAGGGAGTTCAATGCCATCATGAAGCCAGTGTGAATTTGGTAGGTAATAAAGAGAAAGAAACATTTTTCTGAGGACAAGCAGTTTGGCGTGTGCCTTGGAGTTTTTAATTTAGATGAGCCTCCAATGTTTGGCTTTTTCTAAAAGTGAGATCATTCTTTGCTGAAATTATATATTCCTTGGAGACAGATGCCAAACAGACACGCCAGAAAGAAGGGATTTAAAAAAATCTGGAATTTGGTCACATCTTCACATGGGAAAAAGGAGCCCCACAAAGCTGCAGCTGCAAGAGGCAGCTAATCCACAGTTCCATAGCAATTTAGAAGTGCGTCTTCCACTGAGGTTAACTGCAGCTGAGCGCTGAGTCAGCCTATCTGGAAGCAGGAATGTGCCACTTGGAATGCGGCAGGACGAGGAACCTGAAGCCGCAGGCGGCCCAACTGCAGGTGTCCCCAGCTCTCCCGAAATGCCTCTTGGTCGGGTTTTTGTCAATCTTTCAGTCAGGTGTGTCATGGTTTGGATCTGGAACATACCCCAGAAGCTCATGTGTTGGAAGTGTGGTCCTCATGGCTTTTAGGCAATGATTAGATCGAGAGGGCTTGGGCCTCATCAGTGGATGAATACACTTGATGGATTAACACACAGATAGGTGGATGGTCTAGTTGGAGAAAGGTTACTGGAGGCATAGACCTGGAAGGGTTTATCTTCTCCCTGGCCCCTTCCTCTCTTTCTGCTTCTCAGCTGCCATGAGCTGAACAGCTTTCTTCTTCCACACCCTTCTGCCATGATGTTCTGCCTTACCTTGGGTACAAAGGGATGGAACCGGCCAGGGACTGAATTTTCTGGAACCAAGAGCCCAAAGAAATCATTCCTCCTTTAGTTGCTCTTGTCAGGTATTTTGGTAACAGCAAAGAAAAGCTGATTAACACAAGATACACAGCCAAGACCGAGAACACTGGTCTCCTCTTGACTCTCAGAGGCAGGACAATGATCCTTCAGGTCCTTAAGGGACCACTTTCCCTTCTGCAAAATGGTTAGATACTATCTTGTGGGGGGGCAGGTGCAATGTCATTTTTCCTTGTGCTTTACAAGTGGCATCTGATGTATACTTAACCACGTATCAATAAGGCCTCACCATGGTCACTTATTTGTGGACTTCTCATTTTCTTTCTCAGGTCAGCCCATCCGAATCTTTGGAATCAAACTAAACTTCCACAAAGACAAGGTAAATATATTGTGGATGTTAGTACAGATGGCAAGACACATCCCTCTTCTAAAAATAATACAAATAGTTTCCTGAATATATTGCTGAGGCAACATGAGACCCTTGCAGCTCTCAGCCAAGGGCTGGAAGCTCACTCAGATACCAATTCTGAAGATCTTTGAAAGGTGAAAAGAAGCTGTCAGGTACCAGTATACTGGGGTTTGAATTCTGCCTCTGCTATTTCTGTGTGGCTTTGGGCAAGTGGCTGAGCCCCTCAATTTCTGCATTGTGACATGGAGTTAGTGAGAAGGAACAGGTTCTGCTAGGCAAGCCCATGTAACTCTGTCAGAGGTCTAACAACCTCAGAGGGAGGAGGATCGTGGTCCTGGACAGTTAAGTCATTTGGGGACTACATTCTGCAAAACTCAAGTCTGGGCCTCTACAGATGGGAGATGAAGATTCTATTTCTATTTCTTAGGTTGCTTAAAATGGGGACAGATCTAGGGGAAAAGCTGTTGTCTTAATTTTCATCTAAATAAGTGAATTCCAAAGTTGGCTGGAGTTTCACAGGTGCTCTGTTCCTAGGTCTCACTTTCTATTTTGATCATTTGACATAGTCTTAGCCCCATTCATTTTTTTTGCAGCAACATGAAGGACTATCCTATGATTTCTGTAAGGGGCAGATCACAGAAATGAGAGCCACCACAGCACCGCCAGCACTGTTGCTTGGACCTGACTATGCGCTGGTCATTATTAAGAGTCCCAAGTAGGTGGCGATCACATGTTGGAATTTCTTATTTGAAAATTCAGGACATGACACTCCAATTTACAACATGAGCAGCGGTATTTTATCCAAGTGCATGCATCTGTGAGGCTTAGATGTAAGTAGGAACTGTAATAGTATGTGATACTTTATCCAACAGATGAAAGACACCAAGAATGTCGGAATACAGAAGTGACCAGTTCACAGAGGAGCTTTTGTGAAGGTAACGCACAAGGACCTAACAAATGTTATTCAAGACTATTTCACTTGTGGGTTTTGAAAAGCTGGTGACAGGGTAAAATATCCAAGCACTCCACTTTGTGGGAAACAAATCATGTCATTAGCTTTGGGCATTTTCTTTTGTGATAGGCTGCAGCTAAAGGTCTGTATAGGCAGCTGTACTGACAGCCATCTGAGCACCATGCTTTAGACACACAGGCATGGCTGTGTTCCATCTAATAAGAACCATGTGTTACAATCCAAACAACATCTGACCCTCATGCTTCAAATAGTATGAATGCTTCTCAAGGGTCCATTCAGCCTGACAGCTGTTGGGAGGTGTATTCCCACATTTTAAATTTGTCTTTGGCCTGGACAAATCGCTCATATTTTAATACTTCTCTAGACATTGTTTTTCACCCCTTTACCTTCTTAGCTTACATCTTTGATGCCTAGCTCAAACTCCAAATTGTTTTTAAGGTTAGGTCAGCCCAGATTCATCTAATTTTTTTTTGAAGGGTGCTATTTTAGAGAAGAAATTCAGGTTAAAGTAATTTTCAAAGATTAGGTTACTAAGGAGGTACCTAAAATCCACTGGATGTAATGATTTCTCTGTGTAAACCAGAATAAAGAACATTTTCTTTTGACTCAAAGATGTTTTCTCTGCTTTTTCATATATACTGAGGCTTGATTTGTTGCACAGTGGAAATGCTAAATGAAAAAAGTAGTTAATGATTTTAATCCTGATTTTCCTAGAAAGGCTCAATTCAGTGAGAAAGGGAGGCAGAACAGCACAGTGCTTAGGAGTCTCAGTTTTGGAGGTAGACAGCCTGTTATAGATGTAGAATGTTCCCTAAAGAGCTCATTTATTAATATTTAGGGTTGATCTGGTTAAGTCATGAGAGTTGCAGTCAGTCTGTGTGGTGGCCCAGGCTGGTAGTATGTGGCTGGAGGAGGTGGGCTCCTGGGGCTGCAGCCTTGGGGATTATAGGTGGCTCATCCTCCCCTCGCTTGCTCTCTTGCTTCTGGCCTCCATGATGTGAGAGTGAAGTCTTGCTCTCTCCCTTTCTCTGCTTCCCGCCGCCATGCCCTGAGATCTGTGGTCCCCGGCCTCACATGGACTGAATTCCCAAACTGTGAGCTAATAAATCCTCCTTCCTCTAAGTTACATGGTCAAGTCTTTAGATTATAGCTGTGAAAATGCTGACTGATACTCAGCCCTAAGTTCGAAATCCTGAAAGGTCATGGACGGATGACAGCCCGTTCAAGATTTACTTTCTTATCTAGAAAGCAGAGAAGTCCTACTTGAACGGATTAGGTGAGATAATGAGTGGTAAGCATATAACCTTGCTCCTGGAAAACAGGAAGTGCTCAGTAAAGTATAGGTTGAGTAATCCCTTATCCAAACTCATGGTACAAGAAGTGTTTGAAATTTTGGAGTTTTTTTTACTATCTGCACAGGCTTTACTGGTTGAGCATCCCTGTATCCCTAATCAGACAATCTGAAATCCATAATGCTTCAAAATCCAAAACACCTTGAGCATCATGAAGATACTCAAAATGTTTTGGATTTTGGAACATTATAGATTTTGGATTTTCAGATTAGGGATGCTCAACCTGTGCAGCCTGAGCAGAGCATATAGTGACTTTTAAAGCTGAACAAAATTCCTTGTGAATGGAGAAAAGTGCTAGGGATGAGAATGGTGAAAGATGAGGCAGACTCATTATTTTGTGGTTAACTGTCCCCTGGCTCTGTTATTATATCATTAAATGAACCTTCCTGAGAATGGATGCACGTTTGACATGGACTTGAAATAAAATGCTACTGGAAAGAATGAAGCCGAAGACACTTGGCGTGAACCCGTTGATCCTTTGATGAACTCTCTTAATCTACTAATTGCTGTGGAGTATTTGAGTCTAATATGGGGTTGACATTTACAAGTACACACATTTCTGAATGACTACCATAAATAATTAAGATATTTACATCCTTATGCAAATGCTGTGATAAAAACACTAAAACAAAATAAACAGTGGAACCAACAGCTCTCAGCATGGGTTTATCATGGACTTATTTATGATAGTTGATAATATGGGATAACTCCAGAAATAACATGGACGGTGAGGTATTTCAGAATTTTGCTGGGATTCATGCTGTCTTAAATCCACGCATATGAGCTGCTTCCCATGGTCTTAGCAAGGTCATGGATACTTACCTTTTTCCTTTGGAAGTTCACATCAAGTTTCATTGAGGCACACTTGTTCAATGTATTAAGTCGTCTAAGAAGAAAAAAAAAGTGATGATTACCACCACTGATGAATCTAAATCTTCTTCCCACTTCGATAATCCTCCTGTATTTCCAGTAAAGTTGAAAGTGCTGAAATAACAAATCATGTCCCAAGACACTGATGCATCCCCCGAAGGTAAGCTCTAAAATTGTTCCTATTTGTGCTCTAGCCTCCTGGCCCAAGAGGACTCTATCACCAAGCCTACCGATCCCTGCACCTTCTTTAATCTAAAACTAACCCTATTCTGGCTTCTCTTCCCACCATTCTTGGAACCCACTGCCCATCATTTTACCTACTCTTTCCCCAGCCCCTCCACCATTTGCCATCTTGACCTTCTAACTAGACTATCCTGTTAGTCCCCAAAGAGGGTCAACTAAGCATCTGCCTTTTTTCCTGCTCTTGGGCAGATGGGTATCCACGGAAAAATAACTCACATTACAGCGCTGAATTATACATGCTATGGACTGAATTGTGTCCCCCTCAAAACTCATATGTTGAAGCCCAAGACCCTAATGTGACTGTATTTGAAGTAAGGAGGTAATTAGGGTAAATGAGGTCATAATGGAGGACCCCTTATATAACATGATGAGCACCCCTGTAAGAAGAGACACCAGAGAGCACTCTCTCACTCTCTTTCCTCCAGTCCCCTGCTCCCCCCACATGAGGACATTGGGAGAAGGTGGCTGTCTGCAAGTCAGGAAGAGGGTCCTTACCAAGAACCAAATCCTCCCACCACCTCAACCTTGGCCTTTCAAGCCTCCAAAACTGTGAACTGCGAGAAACTAAATTCTTGCTGTTGAAGCCACGCAGTCTGTGGTACTCTGTCGTGGCAGCCCATGCTGACTAATACATACACTTTGATCTTCACCCACAGTTGGGCTCATGAAATTGCTACCTAGCAGCATTCCTTTCATTTTTTCCCTCTGTTTGAGTCTGATCTCAGCCCAGAAAAAAGACCCAGTTCCTCAATGGAGGCCTTAGCCAGTACAACCAGTGAGAAAATACAAGCAATTAGACATGAATTATTTTCATAATTTTTTCCATCATCATAAATTATATCTATATGTTCATTTATCCAGCCACACTTCTCTTTTGCCTTACAGAAAAAGATTGGTCCTATTCTTCTTCAAAGCTAACCTTTTTAACCTTGTTTTTGATTTCAACATCTACTACTTCTCCTGGGACTTTGATATTTCATTTATTCCCTCTCACTCTGCAAACTCTCTCAACCACTTTCTTCTCTTTAGGCCCATTCCTGACTTAGACACATTGACTAACCAATTAGCTACCCAAAGAACCATAATCAAGCAAACTTTCAATCTTCCTTCAATCCTATCTTTCTATCAAGCATCTATACTAACTACCCTAACATTCCCAGTCCTTGTACTACTTCCTTTTACATCCTCAATTTTCATGCATTTTAATCCTAATTTTCATGAGATTCTTTTATAAATACCCTTATTATTTAGCTTCAATTGATTTCTTTTTTTTAAATCATAATTATGAGTGCATATGGTTTATAGGGTTCAAAATTACCCCTCATATCCTTTTCCCCTTACTACTCTTGGGAGGTAACTTAAAATTTCTTGACTTTTCAGCTTAAGCAATTATCTACTGAATTTGTTTTTTGAAAGCTGAAGATTTATTTTCTTGAACTCTTCACTTCTCATTACACATGATTTCTCTGTCTCCCTTTGCCTCTTACAAATATAATTATGTCATAATTCATAATTTTTTAGTACTAGGGATTGAACCCAGGGACATTCTACCTCTGAGCTATACCCCCAGCCCTATTTTTAATTTTTTTATTTTTATTTTGAAACAGGGTCTTGCTCGGTTGATGAGAGTTTCACTACTTGCTGAGGCTATCCTCAAACCTGTGATCCTCCTGTCTCAGCCTCCCAAATACTGGGATTACAAGCATATGCCAACATGCCCAGCTCATAATTCATCATTTTTGATAAGTCAATATTCACTGCTTATTATGACCATGGAAATGCTATTCACATGTGTATCATACTCTAATTACTTTTCCTTTCATTGTTTTTGCTATCTCTGGAGTTAACAAGCATTTAGTTTGTTTCCTTAATTTTCTATATGCTTATCCCCAGATTCATACCCAAACACTTTCCCACTTATCTCAATAATTATGTACTTCTTATCATATCAGATAGCTTATCAATTTGGTTTTCTTGGAGACGTGTCTCAGAGCCATTTGACTGCTCTAGCTGGGATTTGCTGCTCTTGTTTTGTTTTTTATTATGAGCTGATGACGACATTTCTCAGGACTGAGATTCCTCTTCAGCGTGTCTTCTACCGTTCTGGGACTGAGTACTAGAAGAGGCTTGGGAATGTTGACGTTTAGAATGGAGGTAGACTGTGACATGGGTTCCTGTTTTCCATAGAGCGCCCCATCTTCAACCATGTCTGATGCTCCCACTCTAGCAAACTGAGATGTTCAATCTCTCATCTTTGCTCAATGACCTTTTCTGTAAGCATAAATCTTAAGTTTTCAGTTAAATGAGTTTTGGCTATATAATGTATTTGTTTAGAATTTAGACTGAAGTCCTTGCTCTTTTTACTTTGCATGGACATGTGGAAGTATCTCACCTTGGAATAAACTAGGCTGATGACACACAGTCCTCTGTCTCTGGTCCATCTCCTTTGAGCCCACAGCTACATTTCTAACTACTCACTGTTCTCGCCCATCTGTGGGGTCCTCTGGGTCTTCAGATTCAAATATCAAAACTCAATGCATTCTCTTAAAAGTTGTCATTTCTATTTACTGGCTTGTCTTGAATGAGAGCGTCACCAATAGGCTGCCACACTAGAAAACGGAGTCATCGTGAGACTCTCCTTCAGGATCTGCATTCATTGATCACAAGGTCCTGTCAGGATTACTGCTATGGTCTCTTTGATGTCTTGTCTCTCCTTCGGTCCTAATTCAGTCCCTTCTCAGCTTTCATCTGGAGCCAGGCAATAGCTTCTTCCTTGATTTCACTGCTAATTTCAATGCTTCACATCAGAACCAATTCTGTGTTTCAACTTCTTATCACATCACTCATTGACTTAAAAACATGTGATGATTCTCCTCATTTTCAGCTACCTCCAACTTACCCACTGGTGACAAATTCATGATAGTGTCAAATAAAATAGGCACTTCTGGATTAGATGCTGATCATCTGGTCTAAAGCTGACTTCAGTGAGTTCTTGGGCTTTGCTGCTATAGCTAGAAGATTATTTCCTTGCCAATTACACATGTGTTAACATCGCTACCAAATAAAATTTAAAAAAATTCTGTTGTTCTTTTGGCAGCTCTATGACTAACAGGTTTGTTTAGGGAAGGATTGCCTATCATTATAAAATTGACTCATCTAACATACTTGTTCTTCCATCATGGTTGGAAGCACAAAACAACCATTCTGTTCTGTGAAGAAGTTTATCTACAGCATAGACAAAAGATATCAAAGGGTTCATCCTTTGATATCTCCCGCACGCTCAAATACGCTGTCTTTTCTGATACATGGAGGAAATTTATTTATGAATTTTTAAGGCTAGGGATTATAACTAGATTTGTCTTCATAGACAAATGGGCCCTTTAATCACACATAAACTCAGGAATCTGTCTGCATCTTCATAATGACTTCTCTACTTGAAGAAAATATTCACCAGACATACACAGAGTCTGATAAGGGACTCATAGAATATTCAAAAACTCTTGGACTCAAATGACCTGATTTTAAAATGAGCTAAATTTGTGAACAGACACTTCTAAGAGAAGATACACAAATGGTATAAGAACACAAAAAGATATTCAACATCATTAGTTGTGGAAGTAATTCAAATTAAAATCATACAGAGATATTACTATATGCATAGCAGAATGCCCAAATTGAAAACAAGACAACACTGTTAGCAAGGATGCAGAACTTCTAAAAGGATACAACCTCTTTGGAAAATGATTCAGCAGTTTCTTATGAAATTAAATATATTTAAAGCATCCAATCCAGCAATTCCACTCTTAGCTATTTATTCAAGATAAAAGAAATAATACATCTATAAAAAGATTTGTACTTGAATGTTTATAGGAGATTTTATTCATAAAATAGTCAAAATGTCCATCTACTGGTAACTGGATATAAAAATTGTGGCATATCTATACAATTAAATACATAACAACTGAAGTCACTAATTACTGGTACATGAAACAAAATGGACAACTCTCAGAGGCATTAAGCCAGACACAATGGATATGTACTATATGATTCCATTTATTAAAAATTTTAGAAAAGACAAAACCGTAGTGACAGTAAACAGATGAGGTCTGTCAAGTGCCAGCAATGGGGAACTTTTTCTGAGTTAATGAAAAGTTTCCATATCATGATTGTGGTGATGGCTACATGACTGTTCACATTTGAAAAAGCTCATCAAATTGTGTACTGTAAATTGCTGATTTTTTTAAATGGAAATTATACTTTAATAAAAGCAAGAATACTGGCAAATATTGTCAAAGTCAACTTTTTAAGAAAAATGGCAATTAATTTAGCTTACAACCCCCCCCAAAAAAAACCCCAAACAAAAAACAGATAGTGTCTATTAGGCACGGTGGCACATATGCCTGTAATTCCAGTACTTGGGAGGCTAAAATAGGAGGACTGCAGTTTCGAGGCCAGTGCGCGGTAACTTAGCAAGACGCTGTTTCAAAATTAAAAAATAAAAAGGGCTGGGGATGTAGCTTAAAGGTAGAATGCCCCTGGGTTCAATTCCCACCAATATAAATACACATACACACACACAAAAAAAAAAAAGGAAAAAGAAAAGAAAAAGAAAAACGTCCGAATGTATGAAAGAATAGTGAGCTTTGTGGAATTTGAACTGGCTCTATTCCTGTACCTTCTCCCCAGCTCTGCAGGAGCTTTGAAAACCAACAGCCTCACAATCAGAGTAGCTGAGAAAACTAGCAGCCCAGCAATCACTGGAGAGGGTAGAACAGGCTGGAACTCCCTCAAAGCTCCATTACTAAAGAACTGTCATTTTCTGAGATCTCTAGGAGTCCCCAGAAAATCTTATGCATGGGGCTTATCTTTATTTAACCTAACTGAGCTCATTAAGAATAGCTTTTATCCAGGTAGTTGCCAAAGACAATCAGTGGTGATTTTTAAAATACTTTTGTTGGTACATTGTAACTATACATCATCGTGAGGGTCCAAGTGATACATTCATACATATACACATGACTTGGTGTATTTCCCTCCCCATGTATGTCAGTGAGATTGATAGTGATACCTTCATGCATGGACATATGATTGTTTGAACTGTTCCCTTCCTCAAGCCTCATTTTCCCCCTCCTCATCTCCCTCCCCCAATTCCCTTCCACTCTTCTACTGGTCTCTCTTCTCATTTAACTGACTGTTCCTTTGTTTCCTGTTTTCACTTTAGCTTCTGCATACGAGAGAAAACACATGACCCTTGACTTTCTGAGGCTAGCTGATCTCACTTTGCATAATATTCTCTAGTTCCATCCATTTTCCTGCAAATGTCACAATATTGTTCTTCATGGCTGAGTAAAACTCCATTGTGTCAGTGGCGAATTTTTAAACAATGCAGCTGCCTGAAATGGTGATAGCAGTTGGGTCAAACGAGATTCAGACCAAAAAGCTTCAGAGGAATCGTGGGGTGAATGAGGTGTCCACAGGGGACTTAAAATTCCGACATATTCTTAGGAATCTAGATGGCCAAGCACATATGCAGAAATGTGCGCATAACCTGGGAAAGACCCGAGGAGGCCCTCATCTCCCACAGATGATCTGCAGGAACAGGGAGTGAAGGATAATGCCACGCTGTCAGCTTCCTGCTGGAGCATTCAAGCCACGCTGTCGCATTCACGAGAGCCTCTTGGCAAAGCCTGGGAGATACATTGGCTTGAGCTATTTAAGGAAATCTCCATATAATCATATAGTGTCCATTAAATTAACTGAACAGAGACTTCAGGGGACATATGAGACAAAGGGTATAGACTTCAGAGAATCCGTTGAGGGAAGTCACCAAACAAATAACAACGAACCCTGGGGTGGGAGTATCTGATTTTGAGTTGCCACATAATAATATTCGAAATGTCCAGTGTTTTTTAAAAAAAGTTAAAATACAGTATATACTGAAAGACTGATTCTAACATTGATATGGGAGCCAACATAAAAGTAAAGAACAGCCAACATAAAAGTAAAGAAGAACAAAACTGTGGGACTGACGCTACTCAAATTCAAGACTTAGTATAAAGCTACAGTCATCAAATGAAGGTGGTACTGGCAAGAGTATAGACAAACGGATCAATGGACAGAATTGAGAATCCCAAATATACTCACACAAGTATAGCCAACTGACCTTTACAAAGGAGAAAAGGCAATACAACCTATGAATGATGATCTAGATATGCACATGCATAACAAGAAAATCTAGACACAGACCTCATGCTCTTCATATAAATTAACTTTCATATGGATCACAGACCTAAATGTAAATACAAAACTATGTGATTTCTAAGTAAGAACACAGAAGAAAATCTAGATGGCTTTGGGTAAGGTGATAACTTTTTAGATTCAACATCAAAGGTAAAGGCCATGGAAAAAGTAATTGATGAATAAGACTTTATTAAAATTCAAAACTTCCACTCTAAGACACTGTAACAAAAATGAGAAGACAAGCTATAAACTTGAACAAAATATTTGCAAAATGCCTATCTAATAAAGAAGTGTTATCTAAAATTCTTAAAAGTCAACAATAAGGAAACCGATAGCCCAATTTAAAAATGGGCAAAAGATGTGAACCAGGACTTTACCATAAAAGATACAGATAGAAAATAAGCATATTAAAAATATGTTCAACCTCACATACCAGTAGGACATTGCATATTAAAATAATCATGAGACATTGCTACATAGCTAAAACAAAAATTTAAAGCACTGACAATGCCAAATGCTGGTGAGTATGTGGAGCAATGGAAACTCTCACTTGTTTCTGGCGAGAAGGCAAAGTGGTTCAGCCACTTTGGAAGATAGTTGAGCAGTTTCTTACTGCAAAGTATACTCACTGTTTGATCCGACAGTCACACACTCCTTGGTGTTTACCCAAATGAATTGAAAGTTTATGTCCATGCAAAAATTTGCACATGGGTATTTATAGCAGCTTTTTACTCATAATTGCCCAAACTTGAAAGCAATCAAGATGTCACATGAATAGATAAGTAAAATATGATGTTGCTAGACAATGGAACATTGTTTGGCAACAATTAGAGATGGCCTTTTAAGACATGGAAAGCATAGGGGAAAAATCAAATGTGTATTACTCAATGAAACAGCCAATATGAAAAGGCTGCATATTATATAATTCCAACTATATGACATTGTAGAAGAGGAAAAACTGTAGAGACAGCGAAAAATCAGTGTTTGCCAGAGATGGGAGAGAGGGGTGGGATGAACACACAGAGCACAGAAGACTTTTAGGGTGATGAGACTATTCTACCATGGTAGATATATGTCATTATACATTTGTCAAAACTCATAGAATAAAACCACTAAGCGCAAATTCTTGATGTGCACCGTGAACTTTGGGTGATAATGGTGTGTCGATATAGGTTCATGGATGGTGACAAATGTGCCACTCTGGTGGGGGATGGAGACAGTGGTGGGAACGTGCATATGTAGGGGCAGAGGGTAAATGGGAACTATGAACTTTCTGCTTAATTTTGTTGTGAACCTAAAACTGCTCTAAAAACAGTCTTTTTAAAAAATATAATGTTTGTTTTATTCATTAAAATCATTTTGTCTTGGACCTTGAAATTACTGCTGCAATCTGTATTTGTATAATCTGCATTACTGATATGATCTGTATTTCTTTTGCTCTTAGTTTTCTTGCTCATTAGTTCTCAATTCTATCTACAACATTATTATTATTATTGAAAATATCTTAGACATTTCATGTACAATTTAGAAAATGCACCAACCTCTTCTGAATCTTACCATATACCAAAGAGGAAAATACTTTTTAAGGTAGTCTGAAACTAAGTACACATTCCAGGCATGATGTAGCATTAGCTGGTGATTTATCTTACATAAAGTAAAATAAACTATGGCTAACCTCTGCAAGAATACCAACTGGATGGAAAATATATTCCACAGATGACAAAATTGCCTCTTTCAGATTTGGCTCAATAGGTAAAAGAATTTGTCACATAGCAGAAGCATTCATTGAACTTTATCAAAACCACCATGAATTTCTGGTGTGAATGAAGTCAATCTGCATTCAGGACAAATATTTGGCATTGGTATTTATTTCTGTCTAACTTAATCACAAGAAATATAAAATCCTTCAGAGAATATGCATTGGTCTTACATTGCTTGCCTGGAAAACTGTTCCAGCATGAATAAAAATTTCAACGACAAAATTTATTTTATTTTCTGCATGAATAGTGTCCCTCGCTGGATCAGAGACACCTCTCATGGGGCACAGAGCATAACTTATTTTTCTTCTAAGCCCCATAAACCCTAGAAGGACATTTTATATACAATAGTCTTTATAGGTTTTTCATTTTCAACTGAACATACTTTGTTTATATGAGTACAATTACTGATTGACTTTAATGAGTTGCAGTAGACCTTGGGTAGTCAGAATAACAGAATTATTCTCCACCACTGCATATGATAGGCTATAGGCTACATCTTATTTGCATCCCTATTACCAAGCAAAGATACAGGGTCAGAGCGAATCTATTCAGTCAATGTTTGCTAAGGAAACATTAGAGTGTAGCCAATTCCAGGGACCATTTGGACTGACGCTTTTATTTTCAGAAAGCCTCTGAGAGGACCACTTGCTCAAGAGAGCCGCTCATTAGTAACTGAGGAGCTAGAACTTCTTCCCGTCCAGTGATTTATCTGCTCCTCCCTACCCAAGAGGAGTTTTAGGAGGGCATGGAAATTGAGGACGTGTGTCAGGTACCTGGCACAGGTTAGTTAATAAGTGGCTGCTTCCTTGCCCTTTCCACTCCATCCATGGAAAGAGAAAACCCATGACACCGATGAGGCCTGTCCTCATTGTGCCTAGAGCCAACTGGATTTCTATGTTAATACAAGCAGAACAGTCTGACACCTCATACGAAATGCCCATGAAACCTGTTCATTTCTACTGTTTTCTTCAGAATCCTTTACAAGGGTTCATATGTGAGCAAAGGGGAAATAAAGTCAGTCTCATTTTAAGAGTGAACTTGAGGTTCTATGGAGAAAGTCGGGATGAAGAGAAGACTCTGAGGTGGATTCATGTGACAGCGTGTGCTCTGTACCAGGAAGAGGTTTGGTGCTGGGAATACAGCGGTGAACGAGATGTGGTCGCTGCCCTTGAGAATCTCACAGTCTCATGTGGGACAGAAACATGATAAATAAGAGAAGAAGCAACTCAGCTCCTGAGAGCATAAGTACAACACCTCGTGGAGGAGGTTATATGTGAGTAGGGCTATGAAAGACTAAGAGAAATTTGCTGCCTATGTTAGGAGAATTACAAGCATTAAACTGCATGCAATAGTCCAGGGATCGCAAGTTTGCAAGTGGGAATAAAAGTCCGGAGAGGTAGCTAGATCATGAAAGACCAAAATGAAGATGTTAGGAGTAATCTGTGGGAAATGGGGAGCTAGTGAAGGATATTAAGACAGGAGAGTGGCGTAATCAGATCTGCATAACAGAAGTGTACCTGAGGCAGGATGGACAATCAACTGAAGAGGAATAGTCGAGATGGTTCTCAGAGTGCAGGTGGGAGATGGCAGAGAGATGAGGAAAGGAAGTGAGGGTGAGATGTCGGGGTGAAGATGGAGACTTGACCACTGGTTGAGTTGGAGGGGGAGAAACACAGGGTGACTCCCAGATTTCAGGCTTTTGTGAATGTACCATTAAATACTGAAAACAGTGAAATATGGAAGTCAGCAGGAAGCTAGACTATGGTGAAGATGATAATGAGCTCATGTTTGGATGTTAAATTTTAGGGATCTTTGTGACATCCAGACCCACGTGGGAATGACCAGCACAAAGACGACATGACATAAAAGATGCATAATGGAGTCATCCTGCAGTATCCACAGAGGATTCATTCCAGGACCTCCCTGCAGACACCAAAATCCTCAGATGCTCAAGTCTTAAGTAAAATGGCATAGTATCTGCACAAAACCTATGCACATCCTCCTCTATTGCTTAAATCATCTCTAGATTACTTATAATACTTAATACAATGTAAATGCTATATAAACAGTTATTATATTTTTGATTCAAGGTTGGTTGAATCCATGGATGAAGAACCTATAGGTATGAAGTGCTGATTGTAACTAAAACCAATTATCCAGGGGGGACTCAGAACCCTGGAGAACTCCAGTGTTTAAGGCTCAGGCCAAGGAAGGAAGACAGGCTTGGGAAGGCACAGTCAGAGATGTAGGTCAACAAGAGATAGCTGAAGGTGGTCTCTTAGAAGCTAGAGAGTGAGCATTCAAAAAAGGAGGGAGTAGCAGGTGGCTGTATGACATATTTAAGAAAGAATGAGTGATATAAAACATGAAAATACCTTTTGGACATAGCAGTTGGTGAGGGCAGTGTGGTAAAGACATGGAAAGAACAGAGGCCTCAAGCAGGAGGGTTGGGACGAGAGGACCCTGAGAAAGGGAAGACAATGGGCACAGCATGTTCTCCTAAGAAGCCAGCTCAGAAGAATGATTTAGGATATTTTGAGGAGAAAATGAATAACTTATTATTATATAATATGCTCTAACATGAAGAAGTAACACAATAATTTGTGAACTACTGACAGGTAATTTTCTTCCAAGATCTAGTTCAACTTAACATTTATTGAAGTCCTGCTCAGTACAAGGTCATGAAATACCAAGCACCTAAGATATACCACTGAATAGGTTGCAGTCCCCAACTGGAGTCCTAAGAAACTAGTGGAAAGTCCCTGCCATCCCCCGCTGACATAGCAGGGGTGAGGTGGTGGTCACCCCTGCTATGTGTAAAATGGAGCTGGAATAACTGCCGGGGACACACAGGAGGGACAGCCAGAGAGAGGAAGCCCGGGGTTGGAGGAGGGCCTGGGCCGGCTGGAGCGGAGGGATCCTGCAGAAGAACGGGAAGGGCAGGGCTGCTTGTAGCAGCGTTTGCCAGGAATGTTGGGGGTGACTGGGAGGAGCATTGGGCCCAGATTCATGCTATACAGAAAGTTGGGGAGACCAGAGGCCTTCCTCTACAAATGCATGGGGGAAACAATGGGGCCCTTTTCTTCCTCCTATTTTAGACTCATATTTAACATTTAAATGGCCTGACTGGTCATGAAGTCTCCCATGCTGGTTTAATGGACAGTTTCCTGTGATATTTCTAATATTCCTGCCAATGGCATGCGAGGAATACTAAGCAGGGATACGGATTCATTTCTTTCAGATCATTTTGACTCAAGCGCGGCAGGGCAGCCTGAACTTCTCACCCGGGATTAGGGTGGTGGGCCCAGCCCTGTCTGCTGAGGAGTGTTCTGGGTGGGGCCCTCAAAGACATTCAGGAGACCTGCTTCAGAGCCTGGGATCAAAGCCCAGCATGTCAGGGGCCAGCTCCTCCTCTGGGCCTTAGCTGCGGGGCCTGGGAAAGGGCCCTGGGCTGATGGAGTTCAGCAAACAGATTCTGGAGAGCAGGGTGGATGTGCTATGGCAAACAGACGATTCTGGTATGTAACTCTGAGGGTGGGGCCTTTCAAAACCACAGGCCATCAGCAGGGGTGGGAGTGTGTGTGTGTGTGTGGGGGGGGCAGCAAGTGGCTATCACACTGCCACTGTGCAGCCAGGCAGGGAAGGCCAGGGGTCTGCTCTTCGGAGCCTTCCCTTCTGGCTTTTCCACCCAGTGGAGGGGCTGCAGCAGGAAAAGTAACATTGAACCCACAAACAACTGCCCCGGGGTGTTAGCTGAGATGCGGAGGAAGAGTGGAGGCCAAGGTTAACTATGCCTAGAAAGTGAACTATGTGCAGGTTGTCAGGAGAGAGGATATAAGTGTGGAATTGCATGATGTCATTTAGCTTGAATAAGAAAATGACTTTGAGTAAGTTATATGTTCTAACAATCAAGCTTTCGAATAATAGCATACGTTTATTGTCCAATCAATGAAGGGTGATAACCAGAGGTCCAAAGGTTAATAACTAACAAAAATATAAAAAGAAAGAAAGAAGGAAAGAAAGGAAGGCAGGCAGGCAGGAAGGAAGGAAGGAAGGAAGGAAGGAAGGAAGGAGGGAGCACTGTTTTTTTTTTTAGTTTGTGGAAATTCAGACAAATATTATATTCATATATGCCTGTATTCGAAAAACCCAATGGAGTGTCTTAGACTTTTTAACTATTTTACAACAGTTGCATCTGATCCAGACAGTTTCACTAGTGAGAATGAGTTCAAGTTGAGGTAAAGGTTACAAGCAGAGAATTCTAAGAAGTTCAAGAACTGAAAGTGAAACAAAAACACCCTGACGGTAAGTGGGTGGTTTGCAGGCCTCTCGCTGACACCGTGGGGCTTCTTTCCTTCCTCTGCCTGGTTCCTGAAGATCCCCAGCATCAGTCTTGGTCTCTCCCTCTCCCACCTCCGGTGACCTCGCCACTCAGGATCTTCAGACCCTCCTGCGCTGGTGACATCGCATGGCCGTCCACCCAGCTGCACCTTGGAGGCACCTCCTCCAACCCCCAGCACCTCCGCTCAGCTCATCCTCCGCTGGAGCTCCTCCTCTGACCTCACCCGGCTCAGCTCCCTCCTGGCTGCTCTGTCTGGGGAAGAGCGTCTCTACCTCCCAGTTGCTCAGACCAGCAGAGTCTGGGCACCTTAATTCTGAATAACAGCTACTACAACACCCTTTCTTTGGTGGTTGTGGAGAGAATTAAATGAGAGCAAAGCACAGAGTGCACCATGACACTAACGCTAGCTATTATCTGGCAAAGCAAGGCATTTTTTTTTAAAACACTGCTAATCTAATACAAATACCTAAAAATACATACAGAGAGAAGCGAATAATATTAAAAATGTAAACTCCCTCTCCTTTGCTCAGTCTCCTGCCTGATTTCATAGTTTCTTGTGTATTCTTCCTGAGAGTTTAGGAATACAGTCACTTCAAGTAGCTGGTTGGAAAAAGTTAGAGAAGAGGCTATTTTAAAATACAAAAATCAATGTTTTCATGCAAAATAATATATGCCAGGAATCCCCTCTTTGACCCTCCTATGCCTGTACCTGACTTTACCCCTAGTCTGTTTCCACACTACATAGGCTAGCATGGTGGTGAGGTTCATGGTGGGCATGGGGATGGGGATAAAGAAGCCTTTCCTGAACATTAATTTATCTAACAAAATTAAATGTTCAAAACATTCACATCAAATTTCAGTGTTCTTATTTTGGTAATTCCTACTATCATTTACTAGATATTGGTAGGCAAATTAATTTGAAGCCTCAGTTTCCTCCTCTGTAAAATGGGAATGATAGGGCCTATCTTACAAGGTTGCTATAAAAATTCAATGAGTAAATATTTGTAAAAATGTTTAAGAGAAGCACCTGATACACAGCGAGCATTTTTTTTTTTTTTTGTGGTACCGGGGATTGAACCCAGGGGCATTCTACCTC
>PVJS01005861.1:0-62322 GCA_004027185.1 Glis glis
CCCCCCCCCCCTTAGAGAGGCCCTCCGCAACTTCGTGAGACCCGGTTTCAAAATAAAGTATAAAAAGTAGGGCCGGGGGTGTAGCGCAGAGGTAGAATGCCCATGCGTTCAATCCCCGGTACTGCAAAACAAACAAACAAACAAATAAAATACAAATAAAAAGAGATCTTCTATTATTTCCAATTTATCTTATATTACAAATTTATTTCAGCACAAATTCTTTGTATCTGGTGTAGCAAGGGGATTGGAGAGAATGTGAATTATATATTATATATTATTGTTTATTTTATATTATATACTTGAATATATAATACCAAATACAGATATATAATTTTATATATTTTACAGAATTTTGACTAAAGTTAGAAATGGCATCAGAAAACTTATTTTGGGACAGACTGATTTGCATTTACAACTCTTCACAGCTGAGAGGATATCGAGCAAATGAAGGTCAACGTGCAGGGAAAATTCCTTCTACTGAAGCGTGCTTGTCAGTTCCTTCAGATGGCTTCTTGGGTTATATAAATTTAGTTTGAGGTCATTATATGGATAATTTGTTACTAAGTAAAGTAGTTTGTCAGGTTACGAGACATTAATCTTCCAATAGGTCTTTAATTAGGACAGATGCACTAAATAATTCATAGCAAGGCCTGGCCTGGAAACATTTATAATACTCAATTATACCATTTTACAGGCAATGGCAAATTGTTTTTGTGTAGTCTGGAAATTGTGGGACTTAATTAATTACCTTCAATGTTTTAGACATCTGCTCTGCACTCCCTTAAATGCATTAAATTGGCAACTCACGAAATGGCTAAAAATAGAGTTCAAATTCCCAGATGGTAAAGGGTGAAGATCAAGTATGACAGGAAGAAGAGCCACTCTGTGCTGTACAGGAAATATGAAACCGAATGACACATCCAGCAACGTTTGGCGTAGAAGGCCCTCCAGTGTGTGATAATTATTTTTAAAAGAATGAAATTTTTACATGGTTTTTAAAAGCACTTTGCTTGCTGCTCAATACATTTCTTCCCTGGTTCCCTAAGATAGGCTGCAGTAAACAAATTGGGAAAGCAGGCCTAGTACAGATATAAAGCACGTATCAATCTCTGTCATGTAAACACCTCTGAGTGAAATTTATTTCCACACAAACAAATAACTTTGCCCCTATAAGTTGTATCAAAGACGTGACAAAAATAAGCACTCTGGAAGTATTTACAGAGGCATTTCCATGTCATAGATCTTCCAGTGATGGAAAGGGGAATTAAGAGCTTATTCCATTTGTAATTAGATCACAGAAAACAGATGGTGATGGCTTTGTAGTGGGGAGGGGGCTGCGACCATTTAAGTAAACAAAGGGAAAGAGAATGTTCATTTCATTTTTCATCCTGGAAATTTCTCCAAGAAATATGTTGTCAGGATCTTCTGCTTAGGAATAGGATGAGAGTCAATTACAAAGCAACTAAACACATTCTGAACACTCTAAGTGAGGGCAAGTTTGCAGGTACAGGACGCCCCTCTTGCGGTGAGACCCAGCATGAGACGTTGGGCTGGGTACAGAGCTGGTGTGGGAGCCCAGATTCCTGCAGCTTTCTGGTGAGGCATTTTTCCTTAGTCTGTGCACCTGATCCAGGGCCCTGGGGAGATGTTTTGTCTGTATGGATCCAAGATCCCGGTCCTGCCCCCCAAAATAGTTGTGCAGGGTCAGCATGCGGGATGAGGTTGGAGGTAGAAGTGCTTCCTGTTTGAGTAGCTTCAGAAGAGGATGAACAGTGGGGGAAAGGACTCCTGACATGCTCAGTGGGTGAACAGAGCTTTGTCACCAAATCACTCAAACAGACTCTGTAGAAACACAACACAAGCCACAGATGGCATTTAACGTTTTCTTGGAGCCACATACTAACAAATAAAAAGAAACATGCTATTAGTTTCAATAACTTATATTCAATTTATATAGCCAAGTTATCATTTCTACATTAATGCAATATTTCGTATATTTTAAAATACTAAGTCTGCAGAATCTAGTGTGTGTTTTACATGCATAGCTCATCTCAGCTTGGCTGAGACACCTGTCATGTGCTCAGTGACTCACTGTGGCTGTGGCTACCATTTTGGAGAGCACAGCTCTGGGTGATGAGCAGGATCACAAACGCTATTCCCAACGGTGATGATAAACCAGGTAGCAGGTATGAAACCCTGGGGTGTGGACCTAGTGCAGTGCCTGGAAGATATTGTTAAAAGAAACACTTTCAGGCACAACTCATGAATCCGGCAACACTCAGAATCAAGGGAGGTTCCGAGAGATCCTCACTCCTTGCAGCATCAAGAGCAGACAATATTTGCAGACAGAAAAAGGAAGTGACTCGCAGGAACAGCTTGATTGGTCATGGCAGACATTTGCCTTATATGGACATGGTCTGATCAGATGGCAGCCTGTGATTGGCTAGAGTTCAGCTGCTGTGATTGGCTGAGGCTCTATTCGTTAGCAGAATAAACTCCTAGCTGGGTAGAGGTTTGATTACATACTAAGATAGGTTGCAGTTTGCTGTGGACAGGTACAGCTTTAGGCCAAATTTAATTCGACAAAACAAAATAAGTGCTCTTTATTTTTGGTACTGGAGATTGAACTCAGGAACATTCTACCTACAAGCCACACCCTGAGCACTTATTTATTTATTTGTGTGGCACTGGAGATTGTGCCCAGGGGCATTCTACTTCTGAGCTACACCCCCAGCCCTATTTTATTTATTTATTTATTTTTAAATTTTGAAACAGGGTCTCACTAAGTTATGGTGGGACTCACTAGTTGCTGAGGCTGGCCACAAACCTGTGATCCTCCTGTCTCAGCCTCCTAAGTACTGGGATTATAGGTGTGCACTGCCATGCCCAACTGAAATAGATGTTCTTTATAAAGGCCGAATGAATCCTGCTCATCTGTTAAGCTCCAACTTCATATTCTGAGAAGTCTTCCCTTATTTTCATCCACCCCTATTCCCTGCCTCTGAGACAGCGGTGGCCCTTTTCTATACTACTGACACACTTTGTTTTTCCTACTTTCCCTCTGGTATGTACAATTTTGGGCTATTCATATGATATCATAATGGTTATTAATTTTTAACACTATAACTATTTCCTTTAGTAAACTTATTGAAGACAGGGTTGGAGACTTATTCATGCTGATTTCCTGACACACAGGGTGCTCTTTAAATGGTTGTTGACTTTAAGGAAAGGATGCAATCTGAAATTCAGATGAAGGAAAACAGCAGACTACATACTCAAGATAGGACAGAAGGTAGGAAGAGGAAATGAGGAGGCAGGCAAAGGGAGGGGATGCCAGGAAGAGTGGAAGGACTCGAGGGTATTAGGAGAAGGGAAGCCAGTTTTAAAGAAAGCAATTCACCCAGACTTATGAACCAGCATTTCCCAGAATTTCTCCACTGAATTGTTCTGTTTTTGAGGACAATGCTCACCTTTATAAAACAGGGACGATACAGTTTGGGAATGGGAGTGGTAGTGGAAATATTTGCATGTACGATTGCTTGCCAGCCCTACTGGAGTTTATAAAGGGAATGTTTAACTCTGTTGTCTTGGTAAAATGACTTCTTTTATGAGAGAAAAAAAAACAATGGGACACTTGTGCATACTCTGGAGTGTTTCCCTTACACCAACTCACCATTAATACAATCTGAATCTAAACATTATTCGACAGTGTTAAATTAGATAATTTGACTAGAAATCTGCTTCTTGACAGACATGATTTTCTACTTAATTAGAAGAAAATCATATAACAATGAACTGGTATTTTGGAGTTACATATGACTTTAAAAGTAGTGTATTTTCTATAATTATTAATATCAAAAGACATACATTTAGATTCAAGGATGGAAGTATAAAAGCTGTACAAATTCACACTGCAGCTGTCTAGCCTTGATGTTATTAGACCGCTATTCAAACAGTGGGCTTAATTTTCCCACTGAACTAATAAACCAGACAGGGCAAATCACTAAAATTCAACCTTGTTTTAAAGATTACCCAGCAGGACCTCAAAATGAAAGAGGTGGAAGAAGGACAGATACAAAGGTGAGAAAAGTTAGAAACTTTATTTCTCCATCTTGTTCAGTTTATCAGAAAAGCAAAAATTACAGTACGATAGCACTTTGCTCCTTGGGCCCCATCTACAGTGTACTGATTATCTATGGTTCTATTTACAGGAGTTCACCTTTTCCCACCCTTTGTCCTGTTAGAGAGATCAGCAGGCCAGTAATATGAAGAATAGGCCTATTTGCCGGACGTGGTGGCACATGGCTGTAATCCCAATACTTAGGAAGCTGAAACAGGAGGATCTCAGGTTTGAGACCAGCCTCAGCAACATAGTGAGACCCTCAGCAACCTAATGAGGCCCTGTTTCAAAACACAAGGACTGGGGGTATAGCTCAGAGGTAGAATGCCCCTTGGTTCAATCCCCAGTACCACACACAAAAAGAATAGGCATATTTGATCATATCATTTTTATAATATGCTTTTATTGGTGCATTATAGTCTCACATTATAATGTAAATCATGTTGACAGTGACATGCACACAGCACTTGGAGGCCCCCCTGCCTCCTCATCTCCTCCCTTCTAATACAGAGCACTGAGATTGACATTGGTATAGTCTCCTATGTACACATAGTCTATGGTAGTAATTCCATTAATGAACCTCACTCTTCCCCCTCTCCTTCCCTTAGACCTCCTCCCTGCCTCCACTGAGGTTTTTCCTCCATTATCTGGAGTCCCTCTGGTATCCCAATTACTCCCTAGCTTGTGCATATTAGAGAAAACATATGTCCCTTCACTTTCTGAGACTGGCTAATCTCACTTAACATGATATTTTCCAGGTCCTTCCATTTTCTTGCAAATGACATAATTTCTTCTTTATTGCTGAGTAGAATTCCATTGTGTGTATTTCCCATAGTTTTGTAATCCATTCATCTGTTGATGGACACCTAGGTTGGTTCCATAATTTGGCTATTGTGAATTGTGCTGCTATGAACATGGGTACGCATATATTACTGTAGTTCTCTGATTTCAGCCCCTTTGGAAAGATACCCAGGAGTGGTATAGCTGGATCATAAGGTGGATCTATTCCCAGTTTTCTGAGGAATCTCCACACTGATCTCCATAGCAGCTGAACTAGTTTGCAATCCCACCAACAGTGTAGAAGAGTTCCAATTTCCCCACATCCTTGCCAACATTTATTATTTTTTTACTTCTTGATGATTGCCATTCTAATTGGGGTTGGATGGAATCTCTGTAGTTTTGATTTGCATCTCCCTGATTGCTAATGATGTTGAACATTTTGTCATTTACTTATTGGCCATTTGTATTTCTTGTTTTGTGAAGTGTCTATTCAATTCAGTTGCCCATTTCTTGATTGGGTTATTTGTTTTTTTAGTGTAAAGTCTTTTAAATTCTTTGTGTAGTCTAGGTATTAGTCCTCTGTCAGAGGGATAGCTGGCAAAGGTCTTCTCCCATTCTGTAGGCTCTCTCTTTAGACTCTTGATGGTTTCCTTTGATAAGCAGAAAATTTTTAGTTTAATGCCATCCCACGTATTACTTATTGTTTTAATTTCCTGAACTTTGGGGGTCTTGTTGAGGAAGTTTCCACCTGTGCCTATATGTTGGAGTGATGGACCTATGCCCTCCTCTAGCAGCTTCAGTCTCTGCTCTAACTTCCAGGTCTTTGATCCATCTCAAGTTGACTCCTGTGCAGGGTTAGAGGTAAGAATTTAGTTCCATTTTTCTACAACTGGATAACCAGTTGTCCCAACACCATTTGTTGAAAAGGCTGTCTTTTCTCCAATGTATGTGTCTGACACCTTTGTCGAAAATCAATTGGCTATAAGTGTGTGGATTTGTTTCTGTATCTTTCATTCTGTTCCATTGGTCTATGTGTCTGGTTTTGTGCCAATACCATGCTGACTTTATTACTATAGCTCTGTAGTATAGTTTGAAGTCAGGGATTGTGAAGCCTCCTGCATGCTTCTTATTGCTGAGAATTGCTTTGGCTATTCTGGGTCTTTTGTGATCATATCATTTAAACACCTGTCAGTTTGTTCCAGTTTCATCTTAGATTTTCTTCTGCTACGAAAATTCCTCCCAAGCTCCAAATCTTTTTTTCCTGAGACCAACCAGTTATTTTTAACACAGTTTATTAAATCTGTAACTTCTTTCTCTTGAGTAATTAAAGAAAGAGAAATTTAATCCTCAGACAACTTTAAAACACATACAAGTTATTTTAACCCTAACAAGAATCTAATGCTTCTAATCAAGTAAAGAAGGGGGAAATGGTTGTACATCCTAGGAAAAATCATGGGCTCTTTCCCAGTATGTGATGACTTTATCCTAACTAATGGTAATAGTCAACAATTACTGGGAACATATGGTATGCCAGGAATTGTTGTCAGTGCTTTACCTGAGTTAACTAATTTGATCTGTATAGCATCCCAGTAAGGGAGGGTTACTATTCTTATTTTACAAATGAGGAAGCAACACATCAGAGAGTCGGGTTACTCGGCCACAGTCTGCTGGAAGGAGACAGAAGCTGGACTTGGCCTTCTCCTCTGCATTGCTTTTCCCAGTGGAGAATGGAATGAGGATTCATGAAGGCAGACAGGATGCTCATGGACATGTCTACCTCTTGACCCTGATGGAATAGGCAGGAAGGACAACCCTTTCCCACCACCTACACTCAGTCTGGTGACATTGTGCTCAGGGCACAGCCACGAGGGCACAAACAAAGAGAACAAATGGATGGTCAGTTCAACCTGATGCCATATTGGAAAAACCTAGCTCAGAGTGGAAATTCCCTTCCCTCAGCAAGTCTCATAGCTCCATGAGAATAGGAATTGTGTCCAGTTAAATTTTTTTCTTTGCTGTATTTTCCTTAAGTTTAGGGACAGACATAATTCCATGTGCAAGTGCATAATTTACAAGTGTTTGGTAAACTGAACTGATCGGTACCTCAGTAGCGCTATCTTTAATAATTGCACTCTTAAATATTTTTTAAAAACTAGCTACATACTGAAAGCATAAGTGAACAAGTAAAATGTATTCATGTGGCATTTATTTTCACTATGCTGTTAGTTGACTTTTCAGTAGTCTAGGGATTTTTTTAAAGAAAATATGTTGCTCTTAACTATAATATGTTTCACGGAAAGAAGAAAATGAGTAACCTAAGACATATACCTAAAATTCTTTAAAAATATCCATATGATGTAAGAAAGTTTTCTGTGTATACATTGTACTAGCACTAATGGTCCTTAGTTATTATAGTGGATTATTCATTAAAAGTATAAATTTTCTATTAAATGGTTCTAATTTTGTAAGTAGAGAAATTTTAAAATACCTGAGGTAAAATAATGACTTGCTTCTTAATTTGGCTTCCTTTCCTTGTAATTACAAATTCAGTACTTTCTCTTATCAGATTTATTTTCACCTCCTTATTAATTGAGCTAGCTGCAGTAGTTTCCATGCATAGATTCTCTTAATGTCTCATGTGCCTTCTAGAAAGTTAGGAAGTATCTTATGATGCATCACCAGTGTTATTTCAAAATCCCCAAATTAGCAGTAGGCTTACATATAGGAAAGATGAAATCAAGTCAGTGAATTGTGTGATGGTGCATATCTCTTGAGAACAAATCTTCAGAAGTTACTTCATCTTTTTAAAAAATGTACCACATATATAGTGAGAATCTATCTGAGCCACTGTCTGCTTCTTGGTTACAGGATATTATACTTATTTAACTGCTCAAAAATTTTATGGAGTGGGAAAAGCATCCTTATTTGCTTCACTGTCCATGACCAAGGCTTCTTGGTTTGATCATTATGCAAATATTACGTATTTGATGCTTAAGATCGTCTCTTATTTCATATTAGAGCTTAGATTTCTTCATCCCATTATCGATCTGCAATGTCTCCAGCTCTCTCGGGTGAAGGAAGGACATACCCATGTGTTGCGTCAGATAATTCCTATTATTGAAAAGCTGTGTTCAATCTCAAATGACCTTTTCTTGTATTTATTGTCAAGCTAGCATTACAGCCAGCATTAAATGGAAGCATTTGTGCAAGGGGTGAACGCATGTGGCCACGCAGGGGAGTGACGCTCTGAGAGTGTTTGCTCAGTACAGCCCGCTCTCAGGACAGCTGGCGGCAGGAGCTGGGACATTGGGCCCAGTATTCACTGCTGCTCTTGTTAAGCCCACAGCAAAGGCAAGACTTTGTGTCTTAATTTGGACCCTAAGAAAAGATGGAGAAGTGCTTCTGGGAAGAAAGAGTTCAGCTGGGGAGAGGGGCTCTGTGCTTTCACACACAGCATCAGGACTTTGGAAAACTTGGAACATGAATTTTCTGTGTGGGGGGTGGGGAGGGATGTCAGCATGGACATTTGGACTTTTCACAAAAGTAAATTTAATAATATTTAGTTTTTTGTTTCACTTTACATGATCTTTTATGATTGCACATGTTTGTAATGACAAATTCAGTCTGTAGGGTTCGGGCAAGACTTTGAAAATGGCCTACTTATTATGTTAATCTGTGATGAGTGGTTTTATTTGGGAGTATATACCACTTCACTCTGAGAACATGCCCACATGGTAAGAGATGGACGCTCTTAATTGCCTCTTATTTCCCCATGCTTCTCTTTTCTTAAGCATAGATTGTTCCACCTACTTACCTTTCACGTTTTCATTTGCATTTAGAAATTGAATTGTAAAGCCTCATTATTTAAAATAACAATAAATAATACAATTCAAATTCCCCATATAGTTAGAAAGGGTATGTCTCAAATTTTAACACTAGTTTGATAGTTATCAGATTTATTCTAGTCTAAGTTATATGCACTAACTTTTTCCCCCCAAGGATGAATAACTTCATTTGAGGAGAATGAATTAGATAATTAGAATGCCAGGTTCTATTAAGCCTACCAGAATTCTAGGTACTGAAAATAATACAATGACCTGCACCAATTAGAGCAATGGCCAGAGAGTAGCCCCAGTTAGCTACTTTACTGTGAGTTTAGACCTTCTTAACAGCCCCATGAGTTTCTAGAATGCATTCAAATTCATATATTACTATGATTTTCTAATTTCAGTCCCTTTGCAAAGATACCCAGGAGTGGTATAGCAGGATCATATGGTGGATCCATTCCCAATTTTCTGAGGAATCTCCACACTGATCTCCATAGCGGCTGTACTAATTTGCAATCCCACCAACAGTGTCGAAGAATTCCCATTTTCCTACATCCTCGCCAGCATTTATTGTTGTTTGACTTCTTGATGCTTGCCATTCTGATTGGGGTTAGATGGAATCTCAGTGTCGTTTTGATTTGGAGCTCCCTGATTGCTAATGATGTTGAATAAATTCAACCTTTCCACAGGTGTCACTCCACTATATCTAATTTTTTCCTTTCAGCTTTCTCATCCTCCTTGTCCGTTCTCTTGTTGCTGAGTCTCCTATCCTAGAACAATAGAGGAGGAACAGGTCACCTTCATAGTGCTCACCCTGCACACTCAGAAAGGCCCCACCCTTGGCTGAATGCTCTGCTGTCGCCATCTTGAAAATTCATGGTGATTTTACATGGGAGTCCTGCATTTCCATTCTGCATGGAGATCTCCCTTTCCCCCTACTGGTCCTGGGAGTGAGATGAGTTATGCTCAAACGTTAACACTAGTTACTCTATATTGCCACCCTGAGCACTACAAGGCCATAAGCTCCGCTAAGAATATTTGGCTTAAGTCAGGGTCGCCATAAACTTTGCTAACACTGCATAATGCTTAACCTTGGCTTCTGTATCCCTGCCGCTTTGCTTACACAGATGTAGAAAATCAAAGCATTGTTTATTGTAAGGTAAACATGTATTGTTTGGTCTAAATGGTCTGTTTTCTATCATTCTAAAATTATGTAAACTTAAACTTTGTATCCTGTGAAACTGTACTTTTTTCCTATATAAGCAGCCGTCAATAGAGTCTAGGGGTTGCACTCTTTAGGCGTGTAGCCCCGGCTGATCAGTAAAATAAAGACCTCAAAATTGGATTTTTGGAGTCCAGTGTGTCCCTGTGGGTTACCTCGCAACAGGAGGGAAGGAAATGTGAGGAACTGAGAAGGCCCTGACTCCTTCAGAGTCTCCTTCCATCCTTGTGGCTTTGGTTTTGGAATCCCACGCCTCCAGCACAATGCTGTCAAAAGCATGGCAGGGAACATTGACTTCAGAAGCTTGTACTAAATACTGTAGATTCCTCAGCACAGACCAATGGATTACGATTCTTGAGGGCCCAAGAATCTGTATTTTCACAGACTTCCCCTGGTTCCCAGTTCCCTAAAGGCTGAGAACCTGCGACAGGCAAATCACGCCTGTGAATCAACACACTTCTTTCCAAGACTCCAGATTGACTGTCTGAAAACTAAAGGATAAGAAACAAAAGAAAATAAGTTCTATTACTTCTGGTACACTTGATGACACATTGTCAGCAGACAAAAATACTGGCTTGTACTAAATAAAGAACACCCTCTGCTCTGGCAGAGGATGCGGGGGGACGTCTTCACTCGGGGCCCGGGTATTCTCAGATACTCTTTTGGGAGTTCTTATTTTCATTTATTTCTGCTACTACTGCTAGAAAAATAGAATGTTTGGGTTAAGCAATTATGGATGATCAAGCAGCTGTTTCAACCAATCATTGCTGCCGCTAGTGACTTTGCAAAGATCAATTACAATGATAAGGATCATTGTATTAAAGTCAGCTGACCTAGCCATCAATCATTGTTTGAAGGAGAGTTTTGGCAGACACTGGAGTTTAGTGGTTAAGAGTCTGAGGTTTGGAGGCAGACAGGCTCCAGTTGAATCCAGACCCATCACTTCAGACTGGGAACTGGGGAAATTGTTTTTTCCCTCAAAGTCTTAGGATTTTGAAAAAAGCCATTAATAAGGGTACTAATAGACCCTACTATGTAGGTTTGTTATGAAGATTAAAGAGGATAATTCAAGTATAATCCTAGTGCAACATAACAGAACTATTTCCCCTCCTCTGTTTTTAGTACAAATTACCCACTCTCTCATCAACTCCCCTCTCCCACTATAGTCTATAAAAATTAATTTCACTTTTCAACATAACTAGAGAAGAATTTGAAGGTTCCCAACACATAGAAATGATAATATTTGAGAATATGAAAATGCTAATTGCCCTGATTTGATCATTACACATTTTATATATGTATTGAATTACAGTATTCTACCCCATAAATAAGTACAAATATTACATGTCAATTCACAAATCGTACTGTACAGTGCCTGGTACATACTATGAGTTCTATCTTATTATAAATTTTAAACTATAGATAAAAACTTAAAAATCAAGCACCATGAAAACTTAAGAACTGAAATCAAACTGAGGTCTTATAATCAAGGAAATTTCAGACGTAATATATGTGTGTGTGTGTGTGTATACATACATACATATATTTGTGTGTGTATACATACATACATATATAATATATTGTATATCCTGTTGGGCCTGTTTCTCTGGAGAATTCTGATTAATACAACAAGAGTAATGAATTTCTACTTTCTTATTATCACATAGTATTAGTGAGACATAAAATATCTCACTGAGCATTTGACTCACAAAAAAAATAAATATTTTGGAATGGAATTATTTTAAAGAAGTGCCAGGGTATTGAGTCTTTCCTGTGGTGTCACAAGAAGCCACTTCCTGTCCTGGAAGAAGCTGCAGATTGACAAAGGCTGCATATAGAATCAGGACGTACTGCCTGCTGTCCAGTGCTCGCCTCACATGCATCGCTCTGCTCTCCAGGCTGTGCGGAAGAGGCTGCGGATTCCACAACTGCTCTGGGCCAGCAATATTGATAAAGAGTTTTGCCTTTCCACGAATTGGCAGCCAGGGTAATTATTTATCTGCACAGGCTGATGCCTCCAGCTTAGTGCCTGTGGACTCCTGCGAGAGCAGAGATGGGCGTGATTGACAGGTAGCTGGAACTCTTGTCACTTGGGTAAAACCCTGCTGGTAATGAAGCATTCATACTCAGACCTCACCTTTCTGGCCTGCCAGGCTGCATTTGCTGGCAGCAACTCTGAAAGCTTTCCATGGGAAAATGATGTTTCAAAGGTGCCAATTACAGCACATATGGATTTCACCTTGAGAATTTCAATTGGCAAAGATAATATCATGGGTTGCCCTTAGAGTTTTGATGGGAGGTTCATTTGTACTAAGAAATGTGATCGAAATGCAGTTATTAACAGGGCCTTTTGAAAACAGTGCGCAAAAAGCAATGGGGGATTGTTTTTTTAAAAGCATGTCCTAAAGGACCATTTACCAGCTAGCTCTCAGCAAATGTTTAAAGAATAATGGTGTGCAAATAATCATGTTCTCCTAGAAACCAACTGGATTTTGGTTCCCCGATGGAACATTGTATGTAAATATAAATTAGCTTGTTCTAACCCATGGCGTTGGACACCTAGGGGTGGTTTCTTCCCTTTTGCACAATACAGGACCAGATGGGAAGGAAAGCTGAATTTTCTTTCATCTCAGTTCTATCCAGCCACCCTCTGGCCATTTTTCTCTCCTACTTCTTTTTAGAATGACTCTTAAGCAAAATGATGAAGTCTTGAAAACCAACATGGTTAATACAATGATTGTTTATAGAAGATCTACTATGAGCCAAGTATTTTACATGTTTTTTTTTTCTTCTTTTTTTAATGTAATCCTCACAAAAATCCTGTAAAATACAGAAGAAGGACATTTTTATTTCTGTCTTCTCTGGAAGAAACTGAGATTCAGAGAGATTACTTAATCAATCCAGCCAGGGTGGCGTAATCCCAGTAATCCAAGTATTTGGGAGGCTGAGACAGAAGGATCGCAGGTTCACGGCCAGACTCAGCAACTTAGTGGGACCCTTAACAACTTAGTGAGACCCTGTTTCAAAATTAAAAAAATAAAATAGGGCTGGGATTGTAGCTCAGAGGTAGAATGCCCTGAGTTCAATCCCCAGTACCACAATAAATGAATAAATAAGTAAGGCTGGGGGTGTAGCTCAGCAGTAGAATGCCCAGTGCAAATAAACACAAAAAGTAACCAATCCAAGATTGTCCAGATAAGTAAAGTTCCATCTTTTCCTCTTTCTATTTATTTCTCTTCTGTGATGATAAATCAGCCATTCTGTCTGTCTCTCTCTCTCTCTCTCTCTCTCTCTCTCTCTCTCACACACACACACACACACCCTCTGCCCCCCTGTACTCCCAGGCCTCTGTTGTTCTGGATGAAAACATCTGATAAACTCATTCACACTTAATTGGTAGAGACTTAATATAGTGTGCCTGCCCTGGCATTTTAATATAAAAGGTCAGAGAGAGGGTGAAGCTCAGTAGAAAGAATTGCTTTGTAAATGGGTTTCCAGATCCGTAGAGATAGTGGCCTTGGGTTGGAGGCTCCTCGCACCCCCCAGACAATCCCACTCAGGACCTCTGCTACCTCTGGCTCCTGCTGGGGCTTCACAGCCAGCTCCTCTCCCAGCTGTTGCCCGCTGTCTCCTTGGCAGCTCTTCCTTATTGCTCTCAGCCTTAACACCTCCATGTTTGCTTTCCCCTATCCCACCAGTTAAACAGCTATTTTCTTGAATGCGGTTCCAAAATAGGAATCAAGATGTTGGTCAGATTCTTTGTAGACATGTACTAGATTCCTGGAGAAAAAATATCTGATTTGAAAAGAACCCTTAACTTGAGATCCTTCTCATCCTCCAAGGCCTTGTCTTTGGGCAAGGGTGTAAATCTACAGATCCGAATACCCTAGACACTGTATAGATTTAGTCTCTTTTTATCTTTTACTCAAGTAGTTTGACACATGCTTTAGAGAAAGCAAGAAGCACATCCACCTGCCGTAGACAACAGGCTGCTCAGCCCCTCTTCCATATGGATGACCTAATTCCACCATCGCGACCCAGGAGCGGCCCTAACAAGCAACGGATCCCTAGTTATTTTCAGAAGTGACAGCTCTGTAGCAATTATGGGAAAACCAAGATCTTTGTTTTGGGCAGGAACTCTTCACATTCAGAGGAAGAGTGATATACAGCGCAACAGGGTGAGCCTGTTCATTATCTGGGATAACTTGGGCAATCATGCCATTCTACCAGGTCCATTTAGATGCCGGAGCACTGGAAATGACGCTTTCTCCAAGCCCCCCATCAAGTCTCCCTGCGGCAGAGGAGGATAAGTGGTACATCAAACCCTCGCCCTCTTTTGTGGTCTTGCCACATCCTCCCTGGGGACACGATGCCGCATCCGGAAGCATCAGAAGTCCAATATCTCTGCTTACCTGTCATCTTACAGCCGGCCCCCACACAGGGGAGGTGTCCCCCCAGCATTCAATTTTCATAACAAAGCACCAGCTTGACTCCTGCTTGTCAGAGACCAAAACCACCTGAGCGCTTTCCCTGCCACAACCCACAATAGCTGCGGGCTGTGTTCTGCATCTCAATTCCGCAGTGTCTGCTCCCATCAAATTCTAGCAGAGAGCAGCTGCCGGAGGGGCCTGCCACAACATCAGCTCCTGGTGAATTTCTCTCTTTCCTCCAGTCTGACCGCCAGCAAGTTACGTACTGGGAGAATGTGTGACTTCAGCTTCCCACGACAGTGCCCTCGCAGAGCTGCGCGTTTAACATGATGCCCTGGGCTCTGATCTGGGGTCGATATGAGGAATGGCCGCATGAAAGAGCCTGCTGCATTTGGTGGAGCTCTGGAAGGGCCCATCCATTACCTTGGTCAGCACCCCATATAAACACACCAGCAAGTCCTCCCAGAGTTCAATGCTCAACCCAGAGGGTTTTCTTCTGGCGAAAGTGTGTGCTTGTGTTTATAAGGTAACGAGAGCTCTTTAATGCATCGGATTTCCCTTTTTGCCTGAGCTGCAAAAGCCCAGGGCTAAAATTTCTTCTCAATTGCAGCAGTTTCTTTTTTTTTTTTTAACTTAAGCTGAGGATATAATCATTCCCACTTTCAAACCTTCTCATTACTTGGCGTTTTCCTAGCCACGGAGTTCGACATAAGCTTGTTTATTCTCACAACCACACCTAAGAGTCTGGTATTTATTATTCTTTTTTATAGATAGAGAAAATAAGGAAGAGAGAGAGAGATAAAGGAATCTGTTCCCTTTGACAGAAGCTATAAGCAATAAACAAGGGAATGGAAACATTGTAGTGTGTGGCCGCATCACATGCTCTAAGTAAAATGTGCTCCTGCTCATCATGGTGGGCAACCCTGGCAGAGCCACTCGTTGTGTTGATATGGTACCGACTTAGCAAGCCAACCCTTCGCAAATCATTGTTGTGGACACGCTGGCCTGAGAGCCAAGAAAAATGTTCACAACAAAAACTTCCCGTGAAATTCAGGCATCCAAACTAGAAGATCTAGATCTCGCTTGTATAGGTGTTGCCCCGTTATTCAGGGTCAAAATTTAGAGGACAGGTAATTATAATTTAAGTAATTTGCTTAATACAGTACCTAAAATTACTGTCAGATAAATATTTTCTTGAGAAGATCAAAATATATGGTTATTTTACATTTTCCCATTTGGATCTCTTTCAATTTCTGCAGTTTATTAGCTTGGTTCAGTGTCTTTGAGCGTTAGTCAACATTTAAAGTGTAGGTTTTTATGATTCTGGGGGAAGCAATTGCTTCCAAGGGAGAAAACATTCTGTAAATTACATGTAAATGTTTTTACTTGGATGAGTTCTTTTGCATCTGTGCAGAGGATCATTTTAATTTACACAAGAATGAAGGTTTCCTGTGATTGAATGTACTATGCGTGCTTGTGTATCTAATTTCCACTTCATTTATACCGGAGTCTAGCAGACACAAGGGGCATTTTGTTATAATGTAAGTGCTACTTAAAAATAAAATAAAATTATAATAAAAAGCTAAGGATTAGTGTGCCATTTCTAATTTTATTTCAGAGCTGCCCCTTATAGTGGGTTGGAGCAGATCTGAGTCATGTAATTTGGCATTATGATTCTCTAAAGATACAGGCCATAAAGACTTCATCCCAGGAACAAAACAGACGAGAAGCTCAGAAATGTGATTGACTAAAACATCAAACCACCTCTCCTTCCCCTCACAGCTATAGTTCCCAGCAAAGTATATTCTTCCTATGTATAAAACGTTCTATAAATCATTTCTGATTCTCTATTCCTTAATCTCTGGGATTATATAGCCTTTTTAAAAATTGGATATTTGAAAATCCCAAGGATTAAAAAGGTACCAATTAATTCAGCTTCTTCTCTTTGTATCATTAAAATCTTTCAGAGAAATAACCAGCTGCTAGTTTCTGTTTATTGACAGTGAAAAGGATGTGACATTTTAACATTAATCAGTTGCTAGGGTGAGAAAAAGGAATAGATTTTGATGTTCTAATTTTATTGTTCCATCACAGAAAATGTAATAATAAAGGCCACTGAAATGTGGGAATGGGTTTGAATGCTTGCCTCCTCCCAATTTAGAACAAGACTTCTTTCTTGTTTATCTTATTAGATTTGCATTATTAAATGCCCTAGATTCATGAAAGGTTGTAGCTTCAGAGTTCAAATTCATATAAACCAGCAGTTCTAAGCTTTTTCATGTCTGAACTGCTCCTTCTTCATGGTTTCTTCATCAGGCACAATTATATTTCTAGCATCTTATATCTATAGCTACTATTTTTGTTGTTTTTTTTTCCAGTGACCTCTTTTTGACCACCTTGGGAAATAGTGATGGAATTACCTGTTTTACAACAGAAAATATTGAGGTTCTGGAAGAGTACAGGCATTGTGCCCAAGATTAGATGAGTGTTGGCAAAGAGAGCCGATGGTCTACCATTCTCCAGGAGTGGTGGGCATAGGGAAACAGGTGTGGTTCAAGGTGGAGTGGAGACCAGTTACCATGGACTACTGACAGAGAGCAGAGACAGGTCAACTAAAGAGGGCTCCCCAGTATACCTGCAGTTATCATATCTTTAGAAAGTGCTGACATTTTTTAGGTTTGGGAACACAGGTGCCCCGATTTCTGGTATTCTAGTTAGTTACCTGCCTGCAGAGCCATGACACCTCCCATAACTAATATAATCCTTCTTATCACAAATGGATGTTGAACTAATTTCAAACGCTGCGAAGTGCGGGTAACTGTTGAATGTTCTAGTAGGATCATTTGCATGGAAACAGAAGGAAAGGGTATCACATAAAAAAGAAAAAAATCCTTCCAATCTCATGTTTATCTTCTTCATAATATAGGTGGATTTTATTTGTCTCATTTCAATTTACTTGTTTATATTGGATGTGCTAGTTCTATAAACACTAATTACCTGAATCTATTTAAATTGGTGGCATTCAGGGTTACCTAACAAATACTGAATTGAATGACAACATCTAAATTTGACTGTGTGACTTCCCCACAAAATTTACATTATTAGAGAGTTGTCATCCAATAAGGGATAGAAACCTTGAACTAGTCACGTGCCATAATTTTATTCATTTATTCATTCATTTATTTATTTTTGGTACTGAGGATTGAACCCAGGGGCATTCCAACTCTGAGTTACACCATGAACCCTATTTTTTTTTTAATTTTGAAACAGGGACTCACTAAGTTACTGAGGCTGGTCTTGAACCTGAGATCCTCCTGTCTCAGCCCCCAAGCACTGGGATTACAGATGTGTACCACCGTGCCCAGCTGCTTTACTTAATAGTAGGATAGGAGCTATTTCTGTCTTAGAAGATGCAGTTCCTAATCTTGCTTTAAAACCAAGATTTAATCCTTTAGATTTAGAAACATTGGATTTCCTTTTAAAGAGAGTGTTAAAAATCATATTCTCTGCCAATTAATTTTTGTAAGTCTAATTACAAATGCATTCTTTCCTAAAAATCTCCCACACTGCCAATATTATTTTTGTCTCTCAGGTGGTTTTGTAGACAGCCTTTATAGTGTTGTATAAACCCAGTAAATCTGAAACAAGTTCAGGTACACACCCAAAGTTTTAGGGCTTCTATTTAATAGCAAGTTTCAACACCTAAGTTTTACCCAACTCTTCTTTCTTTAAAAATAAAATAAGGCTGGGTTGATATGGCAGTTGTAACAAAATACTTTATTTTCTTTTTTACTACAAAATACCTCAAAATAAATTTTGAAAGAATTAATCCTGCTGGTAAACAACAAAGTGCACCATGAGAGAGCTAGAAATTTGGAGGGACTGCAAAAAATTTTAAAAGCAAGCAAGATCAAGTCTATAGAGAAAGGAGATTGTAAAACAGCAAAGCAAAACATATAAAAAACTCAACATACACACAAAAACACTGCTCAGATTAAGTACAGGAGAGGATTACCACTGGGGTGGGAATTTTCCAGGGGCACTCAGAGCTCACGAACAATGAACATAAGGAGTGGGAAAGAGCCTTGGAGTGATGGGCAGGGTGATTATACAGCAACTGCACAGGGAGCTGCCTAGTCAAGGAGGCCTTTTACATCCTTGGCTTTTGTTGCTCTGTGGGCAGCAAAAAAGCCTAGATGATTCCATGGGAAAATTCTACTATATGTTTAAAGAACACATAATTCCTGTATTACATAAATAGTTCCAAAGAAGAGAAAATATTGGAAAGTTCTCCAACTCATTCTTTTAAGACTAACGTAACAGAATAAAGTGCTATACAAAAAGAAGAAAGCTATAGTCCGAGCTTATTTCAGAATTTAGAGGCAATGATCCTAAATAAAATGCTGCAAATCAAATCCAGAGATATATATAAAAGGGTATTTCCCAGGAATACAATCATGAGTCTTCATCGAGTATTCAGTACATTTTAATGTATTGGAGAATTAACATCACATCATACGTATTGGAAATAATTGTATTTACAGATTTTTAAAATGTAATCCATATGCTCATCTCTATAGATGCCAAAATTGATTTGATGTAATTTAATACCAAATTCCAACTAAAGCAATGAGATGAAAAAGAGCCACATGAATCTAAAACAAAATAACATACCTCTCAAAGCATAGTCAGAATAGAAAGAAAACGTAGTGAAGGGCATAATATCATATATTCCCATTCAGAAATATAGACTATCTCCATTTACACTATTCTCATTTAAAAATCATTTAATAACATTTTGTAAAATTTCTTTATCTACATTCATTAGATTGTTTTTAGGATTTCTCCTGTGTACTTTTTATTTTTGCTGCTATTGAAAATAGAATATATTTTAAATCTTTTTTCATCCTTGCACATATAGAAAAGGCCCTCTTTAAGTCAAGATATAATTTACATTTATTTTTTTATTTTTAATATGCTCTTATTGGTGCATTATTGTCTCACATCATAATGTAAATCATGTTGACAGTGACATACATGCACACAGCACCTACATTTAAAAAAATGCATTGACTTTAAAAAAAACCCAAATTTTTGACAAATTTACCATTGAAGTTACTAAGAAGAGAGGGACATCTATTTGGCGCCCAGACTCTAGTGACCATTGCCTCTTGGTGGTCGCGCCTTTATGGAATCCCTTTCTCTTGAGTGTGGGTGGGACCTGTGACTTCTACCCAATAGGATATGACCCAAAGAAAAGGGAGGTCACTCCTGGATTTAGTTGTCTGTAAGACTCTGCCTTACTAGCAGACTCATAGCCTCTCTCACTCTCCACTGGGCTCAAGAAGCAAGCCACCATATTGTGAACTGCCTGGGGAACTTGGTTGTGGTTAGCATGTAGGAGAAGAAGGAAGCTTCTATTCAACAGTCGGTTAAGAATTCTGAGGCCCTCATCCCTACGGCAAGACAGGAATTCTGCCAACAACTTCAGTGACCTTGGAAGTGGATTCTCCTCAAGTTGAGTCACCAGGAAAGGCAGCCAGGACAACACCTGAGTGCAGCTAGTGTGGTCTTGATGCTCAGAGTCCAGAGCAGCCGAGCCTGTGCTCTGAACCCACACCAACTGTGAGAACACAATTGCCTGCTGCTTTAAGATGCTAAGATTTTAAATTTTATGCAGTTAGAGATAATTAACACAGTCCATTATCACATTAGTTTTTAATGTTCAAAGTTTTTTTTAACCAATGCTATTTAAAACATTGGTTGACATAAACTGCATGTTGCAACTATGCAATTTGATAAATTCTGACCTGTAGGTACAACCATTAAGGCAGCCCCATAATTAAGTTAAAGAACATGACCGTCACCCCCAAGTGCCCTCAGGCCCCTTCGTGATCCCACCCTTGTACCCCTCCCACTCCTGCCCCTCATTACTGGATGACCACTGACTTGCTTTCTGTCATTCTGGAATAGCTTGCATCTTCAAGAATTCTAGCATGTACATTTTTGGGTCTGGTCTCTTCACTCAGTATAATCATTTTGAGATTCATTAATGTGAGGGCATATATTAATAGTTTATTCCTTTTTATTACCAAAGAGTATTTCATTATATAGATAAACCACACTTTGTTTATATTTCACCTGTTGATGGACATTTTGGTTGTTTCCATATTTGTGTTGCATCAAATAGAGCTCTGTGACTATTCATGTGCAAGTCTTTATATAGAGATATATATTTTCCATCCTCTGGGGGAACTACCAAGGAGTAAAGTAAGTGGATTCTATTTTTAGGTATGTTCAAACTTTAAGAAAATGTCAAACTTTTTTTAAAGCAGCTATACCACTTTACATTCTCACAAGCAGTGTGTGAGTTTCATTTCCTCCACATCTTGTTGCTACTTTGTATGAGGAGTCTTTTCAGTGGTAGCCATTGTAGTATGCATGTTGTGATACCTCATTATGATTTTAATTTGTGCATCCTGATTATTAATAATTTTGAACATATTTTCATGTTTTTGTTTTCTATCCATATATCTTCTTTGATAAGTAGTATGGTTTGGATTTAGAATGTCCCTCTAGACCTCACATAGACAAGGCACACATGTTGGAGGTGGGCCTTGGTAGCTGAGGAGGGATCCTTGGGGATTACACATTGTCCCTCCTCCCCTTGCTCTCTCTCTTGCTTCCACCTCCATGATGTAAGAGCAGAGCCCTGTGTGCTCTATCTCTGCTTCCCGCCCCATGTCCTGGGCTCCACAGACTTCACCTGGCTTACCATGGACTGAACCCCTGAAATCTCCAGAACCGTCAGTAAATAAATCTTCCTTCCTCTAAGTTGTGGTGGTCAGGTGTTTTAGATTACAACAGTGAGAATGCTCACTGAAACAAGGTATCTTTTCAAATGTATTTGTACCTACTTTATATTGGTTTATATCCTCATTTCCAAGAATTGAGAGTCTTACATAATCTAGATAAAAGTTCTTTATTGAATCTGTGATTTGCAAATGATGTCTCTTGTTGTGGAGTTGTCTTTTCATTCTCTCACTGGTATCTTTCAAAGAGCATAAGTTCTTAATTTTGATGAAATTTAATTTATCATCTTTTTTCGTGAATCATGCTTTTGGCATTCTATCTATAAAATCTTTGCCTTACTCAAATTTATAAATATTGTCTCCAGTAATCTTCATCAATTTGCATAGATCAAGGTTCCCATCTGTTATTATGTTCCTTATGCTGAAGGATTTTAACATTTTTTGTAGTGCAGTTCTGATGATGATGAGTTCTTGGGCTGGGGTGTGGGTCAGTGGTAGAGCATTGCCTAGCACATGTGAGGCCTTGGGTTCAGTACCCAATAGCACAAACAAACAAACAAAATGCTGGCAGTGATGAGTTCTTTCGGCTTTTGTTTACCTAAATCATTTTTATAAAGCCTTAGATTTGAAAGATATTTTCATTTGGCAAAAATTACTAAGTTGAAAATGTTTGTTTTTTCTTTGATTTTTTTTCCAGTTCTTTTTAAGTTCTTGGGGACACTATCTTCTAGATTGTATTGTTTCCAAAGAGAAATCTGCTGTCATACTAATATTTGTTCTTTGGAATATAATCTCATTTTTCTCTGACTACTCATAAGATTTTCTTTACATTTCTCCTTTTAAGCAATTTGATTATGATATGCATTGGTATTTTCTTCATATACTTCTTGTGCCTGTGATCTGTTGACCTTCTTGTATCTGTGATATTTAAAACTATAAATGTTTTTATCAAATTTGGAAAGGTTTGGACCATTTTTTTTTCTTTAAAATTTTTTGGTTCCCTCACTGTCTTCTCTCATTTGTATACTCCAATTACATGTAGATTTGGTCATTTGAAGTTATTCTCAGTTCATTTTCCATTTCTATAACAAAATACCAGAGGCTAGGTACTTTATAAAGAAAAGATGTTTATTTAGCTCACAGCTTTGGAGGATGAAAGTCCAAGGTCAGGTGGCCTCATCGGTTCAGCTGTTGGCAAGGGCTCCCTTGACTGTATCATGTTTGGTAGATGGCGTCATGACAAGAGCACATGCAAGATGGGAGAGCACATGGTGAGGTGGGAAGCCAGAGAGCAGGGAGGGGCTGGTCTTGTTCTTATATAACAACCAACTCTGATGGGAACTAACTTGGATCCCATAAGAGCTACTTAATCCCTTCTGAGGGCGATGGCCCTAATGGCCTAACCACTTCCCACTAGGCTCCATTTCTTAAGGGTTCCACTACCTCCAACATCACCACATTCAGGACCAAGCCTCCAACACATGATCCCTTGGGGGACAAAGTTGATGTCCAAACCATAGGACCAATGTTGAATCTATTTTTTTTGTTTTGCTTTGTTTCATACTGAATACTTTCTGTTGTTGTGTCTTCATATTTCATGTATATATATACATATATATATATATATATACAATTCATGTATATATGTATATATAATTCAGGTATATATTCATGTATATACACACACATATATATATATATATATACACATGTATATGCATATATATACATATACACAATTTTGGTCTACCATATCCAGTCTGTCCTTAATCCCATCAACTATATTTTTAACCAATTTATTTTAACCTTTAGAAATTTTCCTTGCTAAACATTTTACTTACAAAAATATTACTTTCTAATATTTTACATGTCTCTATTAACATGTTCAATCTTTCCTCTGGCTTCTTGAACATAAGGGATACAGTTGTAATAACTATTTCAATATCCTGTTCTACTAATTCTATCATCTGTGTTATTTCTGGGTCAGTTATTATTAGATGCCAGACATTTTTAATTTTACTGTCTTGGTTGCTGGATTTTTATATTTCTAGAAATATTCTTGAGCTTTGTTCTGTCATATAATGTGGGTCAAAGGATTTTTCCCCATTACTGAGGCACCCATATTATGAGGCGCTGTTGGGGCAGAGGAAATCTGACTGTTGAGAACACACACTACTGCTGGCTCTGTCTGGGCTCTGAGTACTGTTCATTCTAATCTGTTAGGCTGGTCCTTTTCTCTGGCCTCATGTATTTCCTCACACACATATATTCATCAAGATTCAACTGAATTATCATTGGGACCCTCTGCAGATCTCTATAGATCTCTGTGATGCTCTTTCCTTTCCCTTAGCTACTTCTGCCTTGATATCCTCAAGCTCTCAACTCTGTCCACTTTAACTCAGGAGGACTGCCAGTTTCTGCCTGAGTTCTCTGCTCTCTGTACTATGGCTTTAGAACTCTCTTCAGGCAGTGACTGGGGCAAGCATAATACATTTACTTTTTTTTTTCCCCAGTACTAGGGATTGAACCCAGGGACTCACATATGTTAGGCAAACACTCTACCACTGAGCTATATCCTCAGCCCTTTTTTATTTTATTTTGAGACAATGACTCACTGAGTTTCTCAGGCTGATCTTGAACTTGTGATCCTCCTGCCTCAGTCTCCCATGTAGCTGGAATTACAGGTGTGTGCCACCACATCCAGCAAATATTTACTTTTTTTGTGTGTGGTACCGGGGATTGAACCCAGGGGCATTCTACCTCCGCGCTACACCCCCGGCCCTATTATTTTATACTTTATTTTGAAACCGGGTCTCATGAAGTTGCAGAGGGCCTCACTAGGTAGAGAGAGAGAGAGAGCTGAGACTGGCCGCAAACCCGGATCCTCCGGTCTCTGCCTCCCAAAGTACTGGGATTACAAGCGTGCGCCACCACGCCTGGCTAAATATTTACTTTTAATAATATAAAAATGTTGAGTTTTAAAAGAAAACAGCATAAGTAAGCATGAAGGCAAATGTAAAATTAATGAAAAATATTTGTTATATGTGTAGAAGAAAGATTAATATTCAAAATATGCAAAGTACAAATTATTAAGAAAAATAGATCACCATAATAATCATCAAATTCACAGAAGAAGAAATATATATATATATATATATATATATGGCTAAAATGCATATAATTTATAGTTTACCTAATTAATTAGCAAGATAATGTAAGTGAGGCATCATTTTTTCAATTATCTGAGAGTAAGCAACACAACCCGATCGGTAAATTTCAGTGTTGGTACAGACACTTGAAAAGAGAGACTCACAGAGACCATGGATTGTAGTATATATTTGAACAGTATATATTGGATAGCCTTTTTGAAAAGAAGTTAAGCAATATTATTAAAAGATTAGATGTATTTGCTCTTCAACTCAGTGATTCCAGTTCTGGCAATCTGTCCTATATTTATACCTATTTGCATATGCATATCCAAATTTTCAAACAAGCATTCACTAAAAATAAAACTGGAAGCAAAAATTGGAAACCTAAATGACCATCGATTGTGAATGACACAAGATGGTGTATCCATACCGTACCAATCTATAGAACTGCAAAAATGAATGTGGTAGCCCTCTATGATTTGCATTGAATATTTCTAAAACATAGTGTTAAGCACAAAAAATTACAAAGTGATGCATATAGTAAGATCCCATTCATGTTTTGAGTATTTGTTTGTTTTCATGGTGCTGGGGATTGAACTTGGGGCATTGTGCATGCTAAGCATGTGTTCTACCACTAAAATATAGCCCCATCCCCAATTTGTGTTTTTTAAAATAACTTTATGCAAGAGTATGTAGTCTTATGAAGATGTGGAAACCTAAAAAAAGATTTAAATACACTGAATTCAGTGGTCCAACAGGATTACCTCTGGGAGAAAATGAGAATTGGGTAGTAGATTAAAGAGAGACCTTCATAATTACATCACTTTTGTATTACATGAAGTCCAAAAATATTAAATGGAAAATTCCAGAAATAATACATAACTTTTAAATGGCACACTGTTTTGAATAGTGTGATGAAATCTAGCACCATCCCACACCTGGGGTGTGAGTCATCCCATTGTCCGGCCTATCCGCGCTGTATACAACTACCCACTTGTTAGGCACTTAGCAGCTGCCTGGGTTATCAGATTGACTGTAGCAGCATTGTAGAGCTTGCGTTACAAGAGTAGTGATAATTGCGATTAGATTTGACAAAGACAATCCATAAAGTGCTTCCTTTAAGTATCATCTCACATCATCAGAAGAGGAAGGACGAGTGTAGTACAATAAGATATTTTAAGAGAGAAACTACATAAACATAAAGTTTATTACAGTTATCTTATAAGTTTTCCATTTTATTATTATTGTTAATCTTTTTGTGTGCCTAATTTAGAAATTGAACTTTATCATAGGTTGTGTTTAAAGTAAAAATCATAGTATATATACATATATACAAATAATCATATACATATATACACAGACAGATATACATATATATATATATATATGTATATATGTATATCCCGATACTATCTCTGGTTTCAGGCATCCACTTGGAGTCTTGGAATATATCCCTGTAGTTAAGGAAGGACTGATATACTGTTCATGTAATTATAAAATTAAAATATGGGGGAAATTAAATTCTAAAATAAGAAAGAAAAAGAAAGAGAAATCATAAAAAAAAAGGAAAAGCGTGAAAAGAAGAAAAATTCAGTTTTGAGATTTATGACTGACTGGGGAATGCTTAAAGTGGGTTTATACATTTGTGGTCTGTTGTGGAGAGGACCATCAGATATATAGAAACATAATAGAATTTTAGGGGTGGTGTTAGTCATTATTCATTTGTGGAACATGGATTTGGGACTGAATGATGAGATTAAATGTGTAAGAGAAGCAATTCCATTTGAGGATAGAGGAAGGCAGAGGCTTTCAAATCTTCAACTTATTGTTCAGGACAGACAGGTAATATTATAAAATCTAATGTAAGAAAATGTAGTTTTAAAAAATGAGGAATCCATTTCTGAACTCATTTAAGCTTTCTCCCCAGATCTAAGATGAAAGCTCATCAGTTGTAGATACTCAGTGCTTTCCACAGTGACAGAGCTTAAATTAAAATCCACCCCCACCCACAGAGTTTCACAGGAAAGCAGATATCCCCCTCTGTGATGCCCCTGGCAAAGGAAGAGTAGAAGACAAGCTTCTTGGTTCCCATTTCTCCTGGCCCCTTCTGTCCTTCAAATTCTGGATTGCTCTGGGATGTTTGTTTAAGCTAGGATTTGTCACTGGGTCCACAGCCCTGTCTGTGGCCAGGGTGCAGCATGCAAACACTTGGCAGGGTCTGGGCGCATGGTCTGGCGAAGCTCAGGGAGATGGTGGCCCAGGAGTCAGGCCCCCTGGGTGATGAACCTAGCCCCAAACCATCCTCCCCTCTCCTCTTTCCCTCTCTTCATTTCTCCCTCCATCCCTTCTTCCCCCTTTACTTTGTTCTTTCCTTCTTTTATTCAATTCAACAATTTTTTGAGCAGCTACAATGCCAGGCATTATTTTAGTGGAGATGCTGGAAATACAGCCATGAATACAACAGAGAAAAAAACCCTCCTAGCTGCAACTCTTCCTTTCTTACTTTATTTTCTGAAGATCAAACTTCCAAACTGGCTTTCCTATCAGGGAGAGTATACCCTGTCCAACTGATTGTGAGTTTCTTGCTAGATTTTCTAGAAGTACTCATAGTATGAATTGCAAAGGAATTACTATTTTGGTGTATTAACCAAGCCCTCGTTAATTTGCTTTGTATGAATTAAACTCCCTGGATAGCATTCTATTAGCATCAACAAAATTCAAATTAGGGACCTGCAAATCTGAGTATCCAATCCAGAGTTTTCTGCACTAAAGGCTCTTAGTTCCCTCCTTAAGTGACATCTTTTCCCCATCTCTCTAATGCCCATGCATCATCCCTTTATTAGTGGGTGGCTCCAGTTAGGGTTAACTATTAACTAAACGAGTGATCAAAGAACTTGGAATAAGAGATAAGATGGGAGAAATGACACCCTAATACAGCAGAAATAGATCTGGGGTGGTTGCCCTTATAGGCAGATACCACCTGCCCACACATTTCAACATTCCTTCAGACTGGATTTAGTTACTTCCCAGAACTTTTGCTTTAATCTATTTCTATAACTATAATATTCTTCTCTGGGCTTCTAGAATAATGATAGTGCTAGATCACTTCAATTACTGGCACATTTGAATAATAATAATAATAACAACAAACATTTTTAAGGAACTTAACATGGTTAGGGAGTGTGATTAGTATTTTACACCCCCACATCCACACTCTGAGACAGGTGGCATTATCCTCATTGGACAGAGGAGGAAACGGAGGGTGATGGGAGTTACCAGGAAGTGATAAACCAGAACTTTAAGCCAGAATCTGACACCAGAACTCACACTCTTAACCACTTCGCTGTCTTCCAATTATTATCATTATCATTACTGGTACTGGGGATGAGCCCAGGGGCGTTCTACCCCTGAGCTAGATCCGCAGCCCTATTTGGTTTTTTATTTTTTAATTTTTATTTATTTATTTATTTATTTGCAGTACTGGGGATGGAACCCAGGGGCATTCTACCTCGGAGCTACACCCCCAGCCCTATTTTTATTCTTTATTTTGAAACAGGGTCTCACTAAGTTGCGGAGGGCCTCACTAAGTAGCTGAGGCTGGCCGCGAACCCGGATCTTCCAGTCTCAGCCTCCCAAGTACTGGGATTACAAGCATGTGCCACCACACCCGGCTTGGTTTTTATTTTGAAACAGGGTCTTGTTTAGTTGCCAAGGGTCTAAGTTGCTGAGACTAACCTCAAACTTGGGATCCTCCTGTCTCAGCCCTCCCAAGTACTAGGCTGTTGATCTTCCTTCTCTGAATGAATTCCATTTATTTTTTTCAGCTTCTCTATTAAAATGTGATATGGTCTATTGAGCAGCACAAAATCTATTGATAATATTGCTTGATCTACTCTACGTTTATTCTTCTATTCATCAGTTGATGAGTGCATTTAACGTTTTTTTTTTTTTTGCAGTACTGGGGGATTGAACCCAGGGGTGTTCTACCTACGAGCTATACCCCCAGCCCTATTTTTTATTCTTTATTTTGAAATAGGGTCTCACTATGTTGCGGAGGGCCTCACTAAGTAGATGAGCAAACCTGCAATCCTCCAAATTCAGTCTCCCAGGTACTGGGATTACAAATGTGCACCACCACTCCCAACTAAAATTAGTTTTTTAAGGATGGGAAAAAAAAAAAACCTTAAGCAGAAATTCCCATTTTTGTACTTGTACAGAATTAATTCTGCTGTTTTCCTTTCTAGACTTTTCTCTAGATATAAATTTACATATACATAAATGCATACTTTTGTCAAATAACCTACTCATTTTTCTTTATACATGTATCATGACTATTTCCCCATGTCATGTAAAATTCTTCTAAGACAAGATTTTCAAAGGTTTTTTAGTATTTCTTTCCACAAGTGGGCTTAATTTAATCCAGCATCGCTTAATGAATGGAATTTTATGCTGTGTCCCATATGTGTATATATGTGTATATGTATATATGTATGTGTGTATGTGTGTGTGTGTGTGTGTGTGTGTGTGTGTGTGTGTGTGTTACTGGGAATTGAACCCAGGGGCATTCTGCCTCTGAGCTATACCCCAGCCCTATTTTATTTTTTATTTGGAAACAGGGTCTCACTAAGTTATGGAGGGCCTCCCTAAATTCCTGAGGCTGGCTGTGAACCTGCAATCCTCCTGTCTCAGCCTCCCAAGTACTAGGATTATAGGCATGTGCCACCATACCCGGCTTGTGTCCCATATTTGTAATACCACACTTTTCATACTGATTCCACAAGTCACTCAGACAAATAACTTAAAAAGCTGTCCACTTCCTGGTAATGCAGTTTTCAGACTAGTCCTGATCCTGTTGTTCAAATATTCCAACAGTGTATCTGCAAGACCTATTGCGGGAAAGCATTTTCCAAAACCATATTTATTTTCCCACTTATGCAATTCTTTAGGAAATCCCATACTAAACACTACAGAAACTGATCCCATTCATCTCTCAGGATATGGATAGGCATACGAGTGTATGCAGATAGTTTTATATTTATACAGAATTAATATTTGTAGTATGTTTGACCATGTGTAATATACAAGAAACCATTTAATCCGCAAGAGAAGCTCATTTTACCAATGAAGTAACTGAGGCTCTGTGTTTTTTTTGGGGGGGGTTGGTTTTTTGGGTTTTGGTTCTTGGTATTGGAGGCTGAAACCAGGGACATTCTACCTCTGTGTTACACCCCAGCCCTTTTTAATTTGAAACAGGGTTTTATTAAGTTGCTGAGACTGGCCTCGAACCTGTGATCCTCCCATCTCAGCCTCCTGAGGACTGGAATTATAGGAATGTGCCACCATACTCAGCCAATGCTCTTGATTTTTGAAACACATGACCAGTAAGCACCATGACTCCCCCGAGTCTTACTATTCTGAACTCTATGCTCCGTTCTATATACAAGGGTTAAATTTTGAATCATTAGCATTCCAACAACAGGGGGCATCTCACCTCTCATTAATAAAAATTATGGGAAAGAATTGCTACAAAACTTGATGAGTTAATCACTGCTAGCCCAACTCCAACATCAGGATACATAGGAATTGATTTTGTGTGGTGAAAAGTGCAGCTGCCGGGGGGAGCCCCGGCCAGCCCTACACACTGGCCCTGCCGTCCCTTACAGATGCTGAAATACTATCTGTAATGGATTGTCATTTAGAGGTGGCAATGTCCTTAACAGCTGTGCACATTACAAGTACAACAATAAAATATGATTTTTTTTCTCCCCTGGAAAATGCCCTTGTTACAGGGCTCCAAAAATGAGTTAGAGATGATTTCTTTGTTGCCCCTTTGGACCTTTAACTGGAACATATTCAAGGCTTTCTGTGGCTTGCATCCTTATAAATTTATTCTTGTCAGGTCCAGCCACGTATCAGACTCCCAGAGTGAAATATGAGTATGGAAATGGAAGCAGGATCAGGCGCTGACACATTCGCTGGAGGAATTCAGAGCGAGGGAGACAGTCCGAGGCAAAGCGCAGAGCCTGAGACAGAGCATCGCAGGTGGCGTCGGCTGCTCCCTCCCCCTGCCATTATTCAGAGGCTACAGAGCAAATGAGAGGCATGAAAGGTTGGATTCCATTGCCCTGTTGTGGCTTGGCTGCCAATCATGCACCCCAAAATAAAATCAAAGCACATGGCACCTGAAATTAGGAGGCAGAAGATCAGAAAAAGATGCCTACTGATTTGACCTTGGACATAATAGAAAATTAGATTGCCTACCATGGCCCCAGAGTGGTCCAATTTTGTCCTGGTGAAAGCCTTTCCTAGTGCACCAGGACACTGTACCAAATCAGCCATGTTGGTTCCAGGAGAGTGAACTGGAATACTGTCTTCAAAGGGCATTTGGGAGAATAGGACTCCAAACTCAGGGAGATTTAAAGAGACAGCTGGCATGAAGCGCGAGTGTTTGGTTAGGGAAGGCCAGAAGGAGTGTGCTGCATGTGGTACAGCTTTAGCAAACCTATTTTATATTAAAATGTTTTATTCAAGTTTTGTGTAACCTCTCTGAGTAAAGTATTCTCCAGATAGTCTGTGGACCAGCGGCCTCTGGGGAACTTTGTTATTTTCCTACTACTTTATGAAATCCCGAATAAGACACACTAGTGTTCTTGTACTTTGATTCTATAGTTGCAAAGAGAATTCCTTCCTCCTTCTCTAAAGTTTCCAATCTTTAAGTCTGCTGAAATAAATTTGCAATAGATAGATTAACAGGTAGCTGGATGCAGTCGCCTGTAATCTCAGTACTTGGGAGGCAGAGGCAGAGGATCAACGAATCAAGGACAGCCTGAGCAATTTAGTGAGGCTCTCAGCAACTTAGTGAGACTCTGTTTCAAAATAAAAAAACAAAAAGGGCTAGGATATAGCTCAAAGGTAAAATGTCCCTAGGTTCAATCTCTAGTACCCCCTCACACACAAAGATTAACAGTAGATAAAACATATTTAATTTTGTGCATGGAGACATCACAGGAAGGGGAACACCTAGTAAATATATCCTCATTCACAGGAGAGGGAGAAGTAGTGGGTGAGGGCAATTTAAAGGAGCAGTAAATGATTTTTAGGGGAGATGGATGAGCTTGGAAGAAGAGAGATTGTCCTGAGACAAGTTCTCTGTGCTCCAAGGATGGCGCTTGGTTTCCAGTCTCTTCCTCTGTGGTGTGAGCTTGATTTTCCTTGGTTAGTGAAATTCCAGTAAGATGATCACAGACAGTTGTCTTCCATTACAGAGAACAGATCTTCAGTGGGTCTGGTCTTTAAATAGATAACAGGACTTCAAATAAGAGCCTCTTCCAGTGTCTGTAGATCCCAAGTGCCTCAACTTAAAATAGTCAGCATGCCTAAGCACCAGGCTTGGGGGGTATTGTTTTCTGAGTCCCAACAATTCAATTCAATCTATAACACCTCTATGGAGTGCAGTGGGGGTGGGAGTGGGTGAGGGATAAGATGACTTAGGCCTGGTCCTGCTCTCACATAGCTCCTAATCATCACAGAGATGCTCTGAATAATAACTGGACCGCTGAGAGGAGGGCTGGGCTCTGAGCGGGAACCGGGGTGCTCAGACGGGACCATTCATTCTGCCTGTGGACTAGAAGGATGGGGCCCTGGTGCCAGCCAGGTTGATCTCAGAGCCCTGGAAGCAGAGCAGGTGCACGCTCAGACTAGAAAGCAGAGGCCTCTGAATCACATCAGGAACAACCTGACCCGGCCGGAGGGAAGGGAAAGGGAATGTGGGAAGGGATGTGCAAAAATTAAGCCAATAACAGAAAGTGACAGACTGTGATTTTTAAAGTAATAGTATTGTTTAAATTAAAATGAGAGTTGTCAAGATCCTCCCAGCTAAAATATTACATCATGGGAGTTTCTTCAAAAAATTCACTGGAAACCGGGCATGGTGGCACACAGCTGTAATCCCAGTCCTTGGGAGGGTGAGACAGGATGATTGTAGGTTCAAGGCCAGCCTCAGCAACTTAGTGAGACCCTATTTCAAAATAAAACAAAACAAATTAAATTAAATTAAATTTGAAAAGGCTGGGGTTATACCTCAGAGGTAGAATGCCCCTGGGTTCAATCCCCAGCACCAAAAAAAAAAAAAAAATTCATCGGGATAATAGAAAAGAACTTTGACAAAAAAAGTACATCGCTAATAGGGTTTGCCCTTTGGGGTTTTGGGCACAACCATGATTCTCCAAATCTTCATAGAACCAGTAATGAAACACTGACACATGCTACAGCAGGGATGAACCTCAGAAATACTGGGCTCAGCGATAGGAGCCAGTCACAAAAGACATGCATTAAATGATTCTATTTATTTAAAATACTCGGAATCGGCAGATCTGGGGGACAGAAACATCAGCGGATGCTTAGAGCTGGGTTGGGTGAATGCTAATGGGCACAGAATGTCTTTTTTGATATTAACAAAATGTTCTAAAATGAGCTTATGATGCTTAGATTGGAATCTGTAAATGTACTAAAAGCCATTGAATTGTATCTCTTAAGTGGGTGAATTTTATGGTATGTGAGTTATATCTCAGTAAGTTGTCTAAACAATTCTTCATTGTCACAGCTTCCCATGCTTAGCCACCGCTTTCACTTTTAGGTTTAGACACAAGCTAGCTCGGGGGTAGGATAACCGTCTGGATTATGGGTGGAGGAGATGCTTCTTGGACCGCTTCACCTGCCTCCGGTCTCTGCCTGGCGCTGGGCCACCCTGAGTTGCCCAAAGGAAATTTCCTTTGTTCAGACATCTGCAGGAAATGGTCAGGGCATAATCATTTCCAACTATAGCACTATTGCAAGCTCTGAAACATGGTGTGGTGGAAAGACAACTGGTGTGAGGGGAGAGATCAGGCTCAAGACCCAACTGAGCTAATTACTAGCTGTGTGGCTTAGGCATCTCCCCCACACACTGGCCTTGGATTCTCCTCTAGCAAGTGCAAATTTGCATTATGAGGAAGTGTCCAGGGGGAGGGGTGAAAGGACACTAGGATCCTTCAGGAGATGTGTTGACTGTTGGGAGTGGATCCAGCTAAGGACCTGGCCCTTAACTGGTCAGGTTTTGGTCTTGACTTTAGTCACTTTGAGAGCAGACCCTTCACCCAGAGGCTGACTCTAAGCATACCCACAGGACATTGACTTATATGCCAGGTTGCCAATTTATAAATTTACAACAAGAAATGTGACTGCCAAGGGAACTAGAAACTATTTCTTCTAGCCAATGCATCCACTCCCTTTAAGAAATCTAAATCAAATGTCAAATTATGATCAGAAGGTCACTTGGCGAGCTCTGAATCACAAGAGGAAATTCTGGGCTCCAGTACACCAATGGGTCCCATTTCTATAGTAATTTCATCTATCTACCTTTACAGAATGTGCTGGGTTGTGGAATTAGGTCAGCGTCTCTCCCCTGGAAGTTCCCAAATCAAAGTATCCTCCCTGAGACAAGAAATATCTTACCAAACTCACCACCAACACCACCAGAAGACCAGACTCTGACAATGTTAAGTTCTTTATACTGTCTACTAGGTCATAGGCAATTTTTTGCTCTTTTTTATTTCTGAACCAGGAAACATTTTATCTCCAATGTCTCCTTTTGCACAATCTGGTCATATTCATTGTAGGCAAATTCTATACTTTCAGAATTTGGAGAGAGTTTTGCTGTCATTGTATCACCTTATAGAAAACAATCGATATTATGTGTAACATATATAACCCTATCTATGTGCATACATACTCATATATAATCATGATCATTCAAATAATAGAAATATGTCACAGAATAGCTAATAATAAAAGCTTGCTGATTTGATCATTGTGAAAATCAAATAAGATAATGCATTAACAGTGCATTGAAAATTAAAAATCACTTTCCTAATGCAAGATATTAATGGCCAACCCTGGGACTTGGTCCAATTTGGGACTATCACCATATACAACCTCAATACACAGTGGCAGCACTCAGCGTTAAGGATGAGCTAGGAAGGAGATGATTGTCCAAGGGAGATGTCTCAAACTGTATGCCTTTGGGACAGCTCAGGCCCACAGTGTTTTTGTAAGGTTTTACAGAGTGTGTTTTTATTTTCAATTGATTTCCAACATTTGAAAATCAGAAGAATCAGCTAAAGGACATGATTTTTCCACTTCTGTTGAAAAACAGAGAATCTAACAAGGCTTGGTTTATATTTCTTTATTCACACTTAAAAATGTATTTTTAATTGACAAATATATATATGTATATATATGGTTAGGCCTATATTCTTGCATGACAACATCAGCAATATCTTTGGAGAAGGTGTGAGTTCTCCAGCATGCCACAGGTCTCTCCACTCCCTCTTGTCTTATTCTACATCACCACACTGGCATTTGTAATCTTTTGAATTGTGACTTCTGAATACAAAATGATTTCAGAGGTTCTAGGAAAACTCCCCCTTTCAAAAATTTATTCTAGGATAGGGATGTAACTCAGTGGTAGAACGCTTATCTGGCATATGTCTGGATTGAACCTAGTTCAGTCCCCAACACTGCAAAAACAGAACAAAAAAAGACCAAAGACTTGTATTCCAGAGTTAGATAGAAGAGCTCATACTCCAGGTAGAGGTAAACTATTCCCACCAAGTTGAAAAATAGTTTATTTGGGACCCTTCCGGGGTTTTGAATGAGTTGGGAGAGATACTGATATGCCTAACTCCTGGGAGGCAGGCCAGAGAAGGGTCCTAGAGAAAGAAGGAACAAGGGAAGCAAAAGGTATGCAAGTAATGATAAAAGCAAACCTGCATATATTTGATAATTTTGTTGGATTCTGTCTCTTTTGAGACATATTCAGTCCTGATGAAGTCTTAATGGCTAAGTCCTTGACTCCCTTCCCCTGCAGCTCCACCAACACAAACGTGTTCTTGGTTTTCAGCTAGCAGACTTTTGTACTAGGAAGCAATAATAATAGCCATAGAGAGAGTTCAGAGCAAGGATGGTTACCTGTATTAGTCAGCATTTTCACAGGTATAATATAAAAACTTAGAAAACAGAAGATTTATTTGCTCATAGTTTGGAGATTTTGAGTTCAGTCCCTGTGAGACCAGGAACCACGGATCTCAGGGCATAGTGGTGGGAAGCAGAGAGAGGGAGAGTGCTGGCTGAAAGCAAGAGAGAACAAGAGATGGGAGGAGGAACCATATATAATCCCTAAGGCCACAGCCCTAGGGACCCACCTTCTCCAGCCACACCCTACCGGCCTGGGACACCCAGATAATATAACCCAGATAAACCAACTAAAATGGATTTATCCCACTGTTTAGATTACAACCAAGCCCCACTTCCAACATTGCCACCCTGTTTCCATGAGGGAGGGAGACACCCCAAATCCAAACCATGATCTTATTATACCTGTCAGGTTCTATGGTAGATCAAAGGAGAAAGGTTTGTGACACATTGCTTATATCCACCAAAATGGCTCAAATGAAACAGTGATTATGATTATTTCCTTGATGTTGAGTGGATAAAAGTTTATCAGCCAAGATACATTCTCTGAAACATGTAAGGAATTTGTAAGAGCTCACTGGGAAATGAGCCAATTCTGCTATTTTGTCTTTTGTCATTTTGCTGGAGATGCAAAAGTGTACACACAGGTCATTCATAATGAGCAGTGCTGTGGTAGTAAAACCAGCTCTTGTAATGAATGGGATTGCCCTGGAACGTGATGTTGAAGCAGGTGACATATGAGAAAGGTGGCTAATGGGTGCGTGGTCGGCAGGTCATCTGCCAAAGGGAAACGAGGAATTGCAATAGTTTCCTAGACAATACTGGAATAAAGAAAAACAGAAATCCTCTCTATTTTCTCCCTAATTGTAACAGTTATTTATGTCACTTTGAATGTAGGCAGCTCTCCTACTCAAACACGGCAAGCCAGCCTATGGCTGGCAGATCCAAGGAGGGAAGGAGGCCAGGTGGTTCCCCAGATTAGATGTAAATGCCATGTCATGTGTTTTAGTCAGCTTTTTTGATGCTGTGACCAAAATACCTGACAAGCACAACTTAGAGGAGGAAAGGTTTATTTGGGCTTATAGTTTTAGACACTCAGTCCTTAGTTGGACAGCTCTAAGGCAGATACTGCAGCAGCAAGACATGATGGAGGGATACCACTCTCACATCATGATGGCTGGAATCAGAGAAGGTGAGAGTACAGGAGAGCAGGGACATAGTTCACAAGGCCATGTCCCCAGTGGCCCACCTCTTCTACCCATGCCCCACCTCTGAACCTCCCTGCATTAGGGACAAACATTCAACACATGAGCTTTGGGGGGACATTCCAGACCCAACCTATAACATAATATTGTATTATTATTATTATTATTATTATTATTATTATTATTTTCAAAGGAGAAAATTATTAGCCTGTCCCTTGGGGACTTTTTGTGGATGCTTTGCCTAATATAGATTTCTTTATTATAAAAATTTTAAAAACCTAAGAATTTTTATATACAGAACTGAATTTATTTAAATACCTGGATAGGGTGTCTAAGTGCTCAGAAGCTGATTTTTATGAAGGAAGAATATTCATGTGCAGATAGAATAAATAGCATTGATAGCTCAAAAGTGGGATAGTTAGAATTCAGCATCATAGTTTCACTGACCAATAGCTACATCACTCTAAGCAAGTCACTTAACAGCTCTGTGCCTCAGTTTCCTCATCTGTAGCATGAGATAATGACAGTACCAACATTATAGAGATATTGTGAAGATTATGAAGAATATATATGTGTGTGTGTGTGTGCGTGCATGTGTGTGTGTGCGTGTGTGCGTGTGTGTGTTTAAAAACTTAGAATAGTGGCCGGCCCATAGTCTGTATTTAGTGTGTCAGTTAATTTATAGTTTATAATTTATAGTTTATTCATCTATACACACCTATGTTCCATATAGAAGTATGACAGTCAATTGAAACAGCAAGTTAAAGCACATTTATCTCAACTGTGAGTAAGTTAAAAGTAATTTTGAACACATTAGAGAGCTCATCAGATATCAACTTGAAGAGCTCAAAAATGACAATTTGGCATGGTTAAATGAAAACTTAGGTTGTCTTCTTACATTCATTCTGTGTCCATTCATTGTAATATGTTAAGGGACTATGGGCTCTTTCTAACAGTTTTTTCCCTGCTGGATTAAACAGATCCTTGTCACATTCTGATGTGACCATTTCTGTCATACTCACCGTCATGAGAATCTTCTGCAAAGTCCTAGCAACTAAAGGTATGAGCATTGGCATCTGTATCAGAAAAAGTGGGAAAGAGTCTGAAACTGGACCATAGGAAGGGTAGCTTTGATAAGGCTTTTCAGTGATTTACATTGATTCTAGAGGTGGCACGAGGAGGCACTGCTAAGACCATGTCATGCCTGCTACTGGCAGAATGTTAATAAGCAATCCTCCACAGGCATTTGTTTGTGTTGGTGTCCTTATACTTTATTTGGAATCTCCTACCAATATCCCTGTCCCATTTCCTCAGTTTCCATCAGGCAAAAGTCTTTCTGGCTTGTCAAATACTTCATTTCTCGGCCCCTACATGATACTTGATGATATTCTTCATCACCCAAATGGCCCTGTCTTCTCTGTTTTCATTGGGTTTAATATCATTTCTAGTTCAGAAATCGACGGTCTCCTGTGGCATGGGGAATAGTTTCTGTTATTACATTGCCTTCATAATTATGACTTTTCAAGTTAAGCCTTAAGTAATGTAGCAATCAAGAGAAAAATCAATTATTCTTGGTTCAAATGGCTGCACACATCTCTCAAATGGCCCCAAATACTTGTTAGAACTATGTTCATTTGACATCTGTCACATGTTTTATTTTATAATACTAAGATATCAAAGCCACATTATAAATCCAGCCACAATTTAAACAGTACCTAAGGTATAATATGAATGAACATACCCCGAGAAAGTCTGGGCCCTTGATTTTGGTTTGAAAACTTCTTTGTTGTACATCCTCCTCTTAGAGATTCACAGAGCTCATCTGCATAGCCTTGTGCTCTGTGTAGCACACAGTAATGAAACAGCCTTAACCTTATTTAACCTAATATTTCTCTGACTTACTTTTGACCATGGGAACCTTGTTTTTCTCAGAACCCACTTTAACCTGCCATCAAATAAATGATCTGAAAACACTTTGGGGAAACCAATCTGAAGAGATGGATATTTCTTTGTAACTATCATCTATGATTAATGCTAATAAAAGATTTAATCCTTCTCTTGATACGATTCTATTTGTGAGAAATATTTGGCAATCTTGTATTTTTTTATTCACCATCCTGACGACCTTTTCTGCTCAAGTTCTAACCATTCTTCAAAGGGTGGCTTAAATTTTATTGAAGTTTTTTTTTCTGATCCTCTCCCTGTATAACCTTAAAAAGTGATTTTTAGCAGCCCTCTTACTTCATCCTGATATTTGTCATAATTATGTGTAGAACTATATAATATGGGAAGTCAGAAATTATGCAAAATTCCTTTTTAGAATATTCACAACCCTGTTTAAAATAGGTGCTTAATACATATTTTGGCTAACTTGTGATGCATTTGTTTTTATAAGCCTTTCAATGATTTATCTGCCAGAAATTATCTTTTAAGATCCCAACCTATGTGCCATCTGTAATACCAAAGGATAAGGAGTAGTGTTAATTATTTTCCCTATGAGGTCAGGCCTTAAAGAGGAGCAGCAAATCTTTGAGCATACAATTATAATGGAGTCACTGTTCCATGGCTAATTACTTATTAGTCATTTCATTGCTAATTTGATTAATAACATTAATATAAACCTTTATGTGGATTTTGTAAAATGCATTACAAGATAGGTCATTCTTCTGGCCCTCATTATATGGATGGGGAAAGAAGTCATAAAAATGTTGATCTGATTGATTACTTCAAGGTTACCCTTTATGATAATGATAGAACAAAATAAAAACTCTTCCTAGTCCATGTCTAACACACTGAACAGATCTTCTGGGTGCAACAATGGAAACTAAAAAATTGCATGTTTTTAGCTAAAGATATACCTTCTTCAGTGCAGATTTAGAAATTATGCATAGTCAACAGCATCTTTTAGCAGCAGTCATATCAAGATGGTGGACTGACCCACAATTGGATTTTGATTCGCCAGCACATAGGTGCAGGACATGCTAGGAAACTTAAACAATATTTCTATCAATATTGGATTTATTTGTTACAAAACTTCTAAGATCACTTAAGATGTGAATAGGCATTGTAAATTTCCCAGGAGGTGCTGTAATGTGGTATCTTTCCAAATTTCTGTCTATGAAGTTCATTGTACAGAACGCCGCTCATGTGCTCCACAGTGCACGTCCTCACTCTGCTCCAGTGCCAGCCTCTCAGCTACCCTCTACTAGCTGCTTCTCTCCTGAGGTTCATCCTTTCTGTGGCAGCAGTGGCAGTAACTGCTGGCTATTCACCAACATGGTTCTTTCATCTTGAAGAGTAGCTGCATATGTGACTGCCCAACTTCATTAGCAGCTTTTTACTTGGTGGTAGGACTTGTTTTCTCCACTGAAACCTGTATGGAAGTGATGTGCATAACTTACAGCCCTGACCTACAAACGCTTCTAAATGTGCTGCCCTGTGCTTTCCCACTTAACTGGCTGGACAAGAGTTACCAGACTCACATCGTGGCCACATGTTAAAGATAGCAGAGTAGTGCCAAGCCGGGGTTGCTGAAGAACTGAGAGGAGCACAGCCGGTGCCTACCTGATCATTCTCAATGGATGATGTGAGAGAGCACAAAAGCCTACTGGGTTTGAGCCATTAAGCTTGGGTCTATTTGTTACAGCTATTTATCCCGTCCTAACTAATACACTTATAGTCATTATTTCTCTTCCTCAAGCCTGATTACTTTGCCATAAAACTCTGTTACTCACCCCAACCTTGTTGCTGGACTGACCTTCCATTTCTCATCATTGCCTTATAGTCCCTGAAAGTTAAGCTAAGGACTTAGGACTTTGCCAGGTAGGCTCTGCCTACTTTTTGTCACCAGCTTTGCCTTAGACTTCTCTTCCCTACCTCATCATGCACAATGAATCTGAAATAAATTTTATTATGTGGCCAACTTTTTTGAGTGTGTGGTACTGGGGATTCAACCTAGGGACATTCTACCTCCAAGAAACACCCCCAACCCCTTTTCATTTTTTTTATTTTGAAACAGGGCCTCACTAAGTTGCTGGGACTGGCCTTGAACCCATGATCCTCCTGTCTTAGCCTCCCAAATATTGGGATTACAGGTGTGCACCACTATGCCCGGCTTTGGCTATCTTCTTACTTAAAACTAACTTACTTCTAACTTAAAACTAACACAGTCATTTTAAAATAGGTTATTATTGTTTTATTTCAAATGTAAAGTGTTCAGTTTAGAAATTTTCCAAAACATGGGTGAGCAAAAATGGGAAAATAAAATCACCATTGATTTCTTCACCTAGAGATAATTGTAGTCAAAGTTTTGGTATAGTGCTTTATTATCATTTGGATTTAGAATGGCCCCCAGACCGCATGTCCTAGACAAGGGGACCATGTTGGAGGTGGGGCTTGGTTGCTGAGGAGGGACACCGAGGGGTGTGGCCTTGGGGACTATGAATGTTCCTTGCCCCTAGCCTCTTGCTCTCTCTCTGTTTCCCACAACCATGCCCTGAGCTCCATAGACTTCACCCAGCCTAACACGGACTGAAACCTCTGAAACCTCCAGAACTGTGAGCAAATAAATCTTCCTTCCTCTAAGCTGTGGTTGTCAGGCATTTTGAGTCTCAGTAGTGAGAATGCTGACTGACACAAGCTTACTGGTCAAATATAAAATAGTAAGGGGGAAAATGAAACCCCGCTTCTACTTAAAGCCACAGGTCATCTAATTTTCAAATGAATTCAATATACCAAAGGAGCCCTAAATAAATAATTGATTTTAAATAAGGGTAACAAAAAAATCAATGTTTAGATGAGTTACAAAAATATGTGGGCCCACAAGATGATTTCCTTGTAAGTTTCCACTAGGCCCAATCATACCCTGGGCCTTCCATCCTCTGAGGTTTACCTCTCATTAGGCCAAAGGAACACATAATTACTTCAAGCACTCTTGCAAAGCCCACTTCCTTGAAACCCACTGGATTATAAGCAATGTGAGAGCTGTGTGGGGCCTTTTCTCGTTTTATGTTCCAGCCCCTAGCATACAATAAGAGCTCAGAAAATGCTTTTTGACTGTGAGAAAATATGTTTAAATTAGTTAGGCCATGGACAGTTTGTAAATCCTAACCTCAAGTATGTTTTAGAGAAATAATAATTCAGCAACCTATACTAAATTGCCTGAGATTTTGAGAGTGCTTTTAATGAGAAAGGAAAGAAAAGTAATATCTGGAGATTTCCCACCATAATTATTCTAGCTTCTCTGTTAACACGTTTTTCTCTACTTTGATTCCCTTTAACTTCTTTTCTGCCCTTTGGCAATATTGGCAGGGCCTGGAGCCCATACACAGACAGTAAGTTAAATTTAAAATTGATTTTTACTTGCCCTTGTGAAGATATACTGACTCTGTTCTCCACACTGGGCCTTCCATTTTTTATTGGTGAAACGAGAGGGTTGGATTCAGTGACCTCTGTCTTGCCTTCTCTCTGGGTTTTATACTCCCGGATTCTACAGATCCTCTCTCTGGCCAGGGGAACATCCCTTAACCCTGCTAGGGAAAAAGAGAGCCAGGGCTTAAAAACAAATCCATCTGACAAGTTCCATTGACATAAGGTAGAGCAGTGACTCCTTCTTAAAGGACACCCTTTCCCTGTTGATGGCCGATGCTTAGTCAGCACTGTTGCTGGAAAAGGCATCAGAAGGATAATGTGTTAAGTTGCTTTGGGTAGGATATCAGGCATCAGTGCTCTCAATCTGGTAGGATGAATATGCACATGTATAAAAATCTCCTAACTACCTTAAGAATAGATCAAACAACATGTGATTCAGGTATCTAGAAAATCTTGCTACAGGTTACATTTTAAGTCTTTCCCTCAATATCAATACAATGGATTTCTTTTGACTTTCCATAGAACGGCCTTTACTTCCACTAAAATAATTGTGAAAAGCTCATACTTCCAGCTACCAGCTGTAGCCTGAGGATTTAGATAGCTTTGTCCTGACTAATGGTGTTTTCAAAGTTATCTGCATGTACTAACGAGCACAGTAGCTGCCTCCCTCTACCTTTACAGAACATTTCGATGCTTTAGGTTTGCCTATGTCTGATTAATCTTCCATTTACTCAAAATCAGGCAATGACTTCACAGAAATCTAGAGGATAAGTGAATGGGGCCTCCCCTGAAGCTTCAGTTTGTCCCCAAATCACTTTCAATCAGGAAGAACTCAGTCCTCTGGGTCAGTCTCCACTCCTGTGATTGGGCAGGTTTCCCATTTAACACTCTGGGTCCAACCAATGACTCGGTTCACCCTCCAGCAATTGAAGCCCTGGAACCTCGTGAAATCCATCAGCTTGACATCCACAGTCGGTCCTGAGGCTCAGCCCCCCGCTGCACCTTTTTAAGTTTTCCATTGAAAAATAGCTTTACATGTTTCTGGAACTTGTAGGAAGTCGGTAGAAAATGGGACCGAATGTTTTATGGTTGAGAGAGGTTTAGAAAGTTCTATGCAGATCTCCCCATGAGTTTTTCCAGCCTTCACAGTTAGCCGGTCCTCTTATGAGGGTATAGACTTGCTGACATGGCCTGCCCAGCATGCAGAGGCGCCTGGACTGTAGGAAGCAGGCTTTCCTTCCCTGAGTTGCAGGGACAGGTGAGAAATTGAGCGGATGATGAAAACTGGTTCTACTAGAGTGAACTAGCTGGAAACGAGAAGCAGAAGCCAGAAAATGCCCCACCCACAGCACCCTCCCTCAGCCCTAGGCTCACTCTACCCCCAATCTGTGCACATGGTGGCTTGTCAGATAAGTAGGTGAGCAGCTCCTCAGAGCGTATGGGAGAAGTTCACCTCACTCTCCTACCCACACCCACTCCTACCCACCTCCCCTTCCTCCCCTCTTCTTCTACCTTTTTTTTTTTTGCTTCCTCTTCCTCTTCTTGCCTTTGCTTTCACTCACTTCTGTTTCTGTTTCCTTCTTCTCAAGTCTGGATGCTTGCAATTCTCTCCTTTCACATGGCAAAAAGAGGAAAAACAGAATCATGGTTTTGATGATTGGCCAATTAGTCAGCCAATTAAAACCTCCTCCCAGTATTTATCTATCCGTGCACTAACATCAACTATAAGCGCTATAACTAATAGACACAGAATGCAGGGAGGGAAGAGTGGAGGGCTGTATGGGATCTGGCACAAATGGCCTGAAAGAATACAACACTTGAATGATGAGGCCGACTTTCCTAACTTGGTAATCTCTGCTGTCTGTCCTCCCCCAAAGCTTCAGTTCATACTCTTCTGTACAGAGATGTAAGTCATGTCTTGGGATCACAATGCAGTGGTAGCCTATACTTTGCTAAAGGTCTGCAGGAGAGTTGAAGTGAGGGATCTCGGTGGGGCAACCAGACAGCGTTGAGAATGAGACCAGCGTCATCACTTACCTGCCGTGTCTTTATGGACGAGTTCCCTAACCTCCCTGAATTGGTGTCCTCTGTAACATGGACATGATGCTGCCTACCTCATCAGGCCATTGTCAGGAGGGAAGTCACATAGCGATCAGTGAATATTATCTCCTCCCTTCTTTGCTTTCCCCAGGCTGGGCAGTGGCTATGGAGGATAAAGAGTGTCCTGCCTATGGGTTGCAGGACCTGAAAGAAAAGTGTCCCCCATCTTACCTACCCTGGGAATATCTCTGTGTTCATGTCGGCACTGCACTCGGTAGGTGATTTGGGAGATTAACTCATCTTTTGGGGCAGGTAATATGGCAAAAATGGACCCTGCACACTCTATATTGCATATATGGCAGATTACCAATGACTGGTCTGAGACCTGGCAAAGATATCACCAGGACCCAGCGGGGATGGGATGAGATGGGAAGGATCTTTTCCACTGCCATTGATATCTTGGATTATACTATTAGAGAGTTATTCCTTTGACTGAAGGCCTTTGTTCCTTTAAAAATGCAGATATACCCAAGAGAACGGCCCATGAAAACTTATCATCCATTTGCACAGTTCCCTTTTCAAGTTGTGCTGTTATTCTCTGTAATGCTATTTTTTTTTTACCTGTATGAAATGTCACATGCTCAGATGCATCCATTTTATAGAGCTTTAAAGCTGATAACCTGAACCAAAAATGCACATTTTTGGTGTCTTCTTTTTCTTTCTTTTTTTTTTTGTAGTGATTTCAAAGGTGTAACTGAGCTTAGCTGTAAATTGCTGGGTTTAGCTCTTCATGGCAGGCAGCATTTGATCATTGACAACTTTGTTTTCTTCATTGTTTCCTGACTGAAATCTCCACAGTCTCTATAAATATGTAAATTACCCAAATCACTAGTTTTCCATTATTTCTGCCCCTAAGCTGCTTAAAATGTTTCTATATTCCTGCACTCGTAGTGCAAAACAGAGCAGTGGGTGACAGCTGAGTTTGGCTCTATTATTGAACCTCCATTTAGCAGCTACTTGTTTCAAATTTTCCGATAATAAATTTTTCCCGGGGGTGGGCTGCTGTCCTGGGCTGAGGTTGGCAAAGGCTGGGCTGTACCAGAGGTGGAGCTGGAGTGCAAAAATGTGTGTGTGTTTGTGTAGGGACTGTGGAAATCTCATGCTACACGCAATGCTGGCTGGGAACTGTGGTTTTATGACAGAGGACACAAATGGAATTCTCTTTAGTGCTGTGCCTTCAACTAGCAAAACTTGAGCAAGGAACTTAACGTGGCATCTGTGCATGATTTGACTTTCCTCTCCTGATTCATTGCACATTAAGCTGATCTGTCATGAGCTGGGTCATTGGGTCTCCATGTGGGCTTTTACCACTTTGGCAGGGAAGGAGAAAAACCATGCCTTCCATATACACTCATATAGATTTATATAGACATAGATGTGTACATATATCTGGAGAGAAACCAATATAGACAGGCTCTGAAAAAAGGAGAAAATGGTAGGAAAGGGGTCATTGACAGCAAAGCCTGTAGAAGGGATCCTGGGATTTATTTATTCAAACCCCTAGTGCTGAGGATGAGAAATATATTTCTGTTATGACTGCATGATACATCTGAAGCAGCCACAAGAGTGAAAGTGTCCAATTTCCATACCAGATGCAGGCTCGGCATCCATCTAAACTGGCCCCTGATGTGGATGAGCCAGGAACCCGTCGATGCGTAGATGTGTTGATTTGAACCTCGAAAGCTGCTTCTGCACACCAAAGTCCTAGAAGAATCAGCACTAAATCTAAAGCGGCAATGTTGATCCTCCGAAAATGAAAGCCCATGATATTTGTGGTGTGCTTTTCACCTTTGAAAATGCTTAAATGGTATCTATGAAAAACAATGAGGTAAAGAAATTGATAGTGGGAATCCCCACCTGACATACGAGAAAACAGACCCAAAGAAATTAAGTAAAATATATTTATTTAGTGGGAAATGAACAAGAACCAGTACTGACAAACTTTTTTTCTTTCTTGTGTTCCATCTGTCCTTGTAAATAAAGTTTTATTGGAACAGCCACCCTCATCTGTTTGCATATTGCCTATGGCTCCTTTGCAATGGTAAAGTTGAGTAGTTGTCACAGAAACCTTATGGCACTGAAAATCTGAAATATTTACAATCTGCGTTTCTTTGGGGTGTATTTTTGTTTCTTTGTTTGTTTTTTTGAAGTGGAGGTTGAACCCAGGAAATTACTTCTGATCTACTCCACCAGCCCTTTTTTATTTTTTTTTTAAATTTTGAAACAGGGTGTTGCTAAGTTGCTGAGGCTGGTTTCCAACCTGCAATCCTCCTGTCTCAGCCTCCTAAGTACTGGATTACAGGTGTGTGCCACCACACCTGCCTACAATCTGGGTCTTTACACAAAAATTTTGCTGACCACTGATCTAAAACACAAGTGTCCCAGGAATGCCCACTCAGGCTCAGATGATGAGGCAAACTCTGTCACAACTAAAAAACTTGTCAGGTGTCAATGTGGACCCAGAGCCCATTGTTACAAAGCACTGATTATCCCTATCTGGATTTATTTAGCACTTTAGTTTGGTGTTGTTGTTTGTTTGTTTGGTTTTTGGTTTGGGTGTTTTTTTTTTTTTTTAGTATGGTGACAACTTTGTGGAAAAGCAAAGTATTCAGAGAATTTTGCTCTCATTTGCTTAACTTCAGGAAGATACCATGGACTCCCTTGCAGACCATTTCTCAGTCTAGTAAAGAAGAGTGTGATCAGTAGGGTGTCTTTTGGAGTTCTTAATGACCACACTCATCTTATTAAGCAACAGAGATTACCTTCAAATAGAAGAAATCATTTTCTCACCCAAACAACTGGTATCCAGGTGGTGCTCGGGTCTCATTGCAATGTTTGCTTCTCTTCCTGGGATTACCTATCCCCTTCCCCAGCCAGCTGGCTGGTAGGGCTCCTGACAAGTGGCATTTCTGGGGAGGAGATGCCTCCCAAGGTCACCCTGCTCTCATTTGCAAAGGGAGAATGTGCAAGACAGAGAAGGATGACCAACAGCTCTGCTAGAGCTAGGGCCCTGCCTCCTGCTGCCCACTCCCATGTGCCCTTGGTCTCCACAGCCATTCCTTTGGTGACTCTGACTATTGCTGGGTAGAAAATGCTACTAAGAAAGGACTCCGAGCTCATGGGAAGGGAAGTGGAAAATTTCCTACAGTGAGTTACCTGGATGGCTCATGTTACTTGGCCTAACTGTAACTATGACAAATGAACAACAACAACAACCAAAAATTCCGGTTCTGCATTTGCTCTGGGGTACTAAGAAAATGAGCCAATTATTTGGAATTTTCCAGATTTATGCACAATAAAATGGAGCTGTATGACACTAGATGATTTGTGCTGGCCAGTCTATTTGCATAAAAAATAGAGATAAAAAAGAAAAAGAAAATTTCTCTCCACCGATACAATAAATCACACATAACTAATGCCCAGCTATATTTCTTTGGATAAATAGTCAGCAGTTTTACAAATATATTTCATAATGATATTTTCAATTATCAGTGTGCCCAACACACTGGTGAATATAAATAAAACCTGTATATTTTTTGTACCTCTTGGCAGACGGTACTAATCTCCAATGCTAGTCACATTTTCAGAAACAGAATTCATCTCTTTGTGATGTTTTCTCAAGAATTGAATGTTCTGTCAAGTACTACATGAGCTCCTTCGAGGTAGGTGAACGTTATCCATCCTTGACTTAGCCTGTTACCTCTGGGCAAAATTATTTTTTAAAACCCTTCATGTAACTGAACAGAAATGCTTACGAAGGGTAAAATTGCAGAAGGCTTTTCAATATCTCTTTCCTTTAAATACCTGGAGAGAATGATCAGGAAGCTCCCTTTGGACATTACCTTGTCTGTGTGGCTACATTGATGTCGCAGCAACATGATTGTTCAGCAGAGGTGTTTGTTGCCTGGAGAATTCTCCCTGCCTGGTTCCTTCTTTTACTGCCTCTACTGCCTTTCAAAGTCGACATTCACTGGTCAGCTTAGCAAAACTTCAGGCCTTGACCACATGAGGTTAACACGGTAGCTGACAAGTCAGATTGGAATGGGAGTTGCAAGATTCAGCCCCTCTCTCTCCTTTGCACATGAGGATAGCAGCCCGGGATGTGTCAGTAGCACATCACTGGTTAGCATAGAGCCCAAACTGGGAACCGAATGTAGGAACCACTGCTCCATATTCCTTTGGTCTGTGGGGCAAAACAACTTGGCAATCTTTGGCTAGTCCCTTCCCTAGGGAATCCAGTCTTAGAAATGTCTTTCCCTAGCTGGGCATAGTGGCTCATGCCAGTAATCTCAGTACTTGGGAGGCTAAGACAGGAAGATTGCGGGTTTGAAGACAGCCTCAGCAACACAGGGAGATTCTCAGCAACCTAGTAAGACCCTGTTTCAAAATAAAAAATAAAATATGGCAGGGGGTATAGCTCAGAGGTAGATTGCTTCTGGGTTCAATCCTCAGTACAAAAAAAAAAAAAAAAAGCCAGGCGTGGTGGCACACACTAGTAATCCCAGTACTTGGGAATCTGAGACCGAGACCGGAGGATCAGTGTTCGCGGCCAGCCTCAGCTACTTAGTGAGGCCCTCCGCAACTTAGTGAGACCCTATTTCCAAATAAAGAATAAAAAAATAGGACTGGGGGTGTAGCTCGGAGGTAGCATACCCCTGGGTTCAATCCCCAGTACCGCAAAAAAAAAAAAGAAAGAAAGCAAATGTCTTTTCCTTTGAACACAGTTATCCTTTCTCATCTATTCTACTATTCTAGAAGATCTAGACAGAGTTGTCATCAGTACGATGCCGTGACCTTTGTTGGACCAGTTCTATTCCTGCATAACCAACCACTCCAAAACTTAGTGTCCTAATGTAATGACCATGTATTAGTCATAAATCTGGGGGTCAGGGGAGTAACTTGTCTGGGTCAAATGCAGCAAAGCCCAGGTGGGCAGCCTACCTCAGGCTGTTGGGTTGGTTGGTGCCCGGCTGACCTGTCTGGTGATTGGCTGGCTGAGGGTGATGGATAGGACTGGGCCACACGTCTCTAGTCATTCATCATGGTAGGCCAGGTTATTCCACATGGCAGGGACAGGGTTTCAAAAGAGTGAACAGAAACAGGCAAGACCTCCTGATGCCTAGACCTGGAACTGGAACACTGTTACTTCTCCTGTATTCTGTTGGCCAAAGCCAGTCAAAAGATCAATCCAAATACAAGGAGTAGGGAAAAGCTTCCCCTTCTTGGTGAGGAAACCCCACAACTTATATTGCAACAAGTGTGAAGAAAAAGGAAATAGGAATGAATGGAGAATTAGGGTCATTTCTTTTTTTCTTTTCTTTTCTTTTTTTTTTTTTTTTGGTACTGGGGATGGAACCCAGGGGCATTTTACTTCTGAGCTACACTCTCAGCCCTTTTTATTTTTTATTTTGAAACAAGGGTCTTGCTAAATTGCTGAGGCTGGCCTTGAACCTGTGATCCTCCTGTCTCAGTCTCCCAAGTACTGGGATTACAGGCATGTGCCACCATGCCCAGCTTCTAGGGATATTTCTTATAATCAATTTATGTATACATATCCTAGGCCTGGAGCCCTAACATGTGAATTATTTAAAATGGAGAGATTTCTTAGGTATTATCTATTCCTAGCCCTCTCAGATTATAAATAAGGAAATTGGGGCTCTATCCAACAAACAGCTCCTGAATGCCCTCTTTGGGTCAAGACCAGGTCAGGTAAATGAAGTGTTTAATCTTTAACAGATATTAGGTAGAATATAAAAGGCTGAAAATAATCCTAGATCAAATATCTAAGCATTTACCCTTTAACCCAGCAATCCCACTGTTGTAGTTTACCCTGATGACACCTCCAACACAAAGAAAATACATATGCACAGATTGTTCATTTCAGCACAATAGTCAATACTGGAAATCACCTAAGTATCTCAGCTAGACATTTAGCAAGTCATTGAATGTACTTTGGTGTATATACACACTGGATTACTATGCAGCTGGAAAGAAAGTATGAGAAAGATCTCTAGGAACTGATGATGATTTATTTTCACAATATAGTATAAAGGTCAAATAATGAAATACAAAAGAACTTATGTAACATTTTATGTGAGAAATGAGAGAAATTATAAAAATATATGTGTCTCTACTGGTCTTTACAAAAAGGAACTCAGGAAGGATAAGTGAGAATTAAGTTGGTTAACCTCAGCAGTGAGAGAGACCAGAAGAGAAAGTGAACTTTTTTGTGTGGCTTTCACGTTTGGAAGCGTGACTCTGTGCTTTCCATCCTGAGGTTAACCAAGGAGGTGCATATTCAGAAAATAAAATTAAACCATTACGGATAAGAAGGATTAAAAACAAACAAACAAACAACTTGGACTGGGGGTGTAGCTCAGTGGTAGAACACATGTTTATCATGCACAAGGCCCTGGGTTCAATCCCCAAGCACCAAAAAACAGAATTAAAGTCATGTGGTTCTTTTCAATTTTAGATGAATTTCCCAACCACATGAAAGGGAGGAAAAAAGAAAAGGAAAAATAGTCCACATAATTTATGAGCATAGTATTTGACCACCTATCTTCAATATTGGGCAGATGGGAGTAGGAGCAAAATTGTATGCAAATCCTTAAGTCTTTATAATAGGTTTGGGTTTTATATTTTTGTAGTTAGTGGTATGGGTGAAATAGTTTTGAAACAACCTTAAAGATAGAATTGGTTAGATGAATAAATGAGAAAGAGAGATCATGCAGATGTAAAATAGGGAAGACAAGGAAGAACCCTGTGAGATATGGACTGGAACTAGATATATTTATATGAAATCATTGTGTCTTTAAAAACATTACATATATATAAATATGTACACACATATCCATGTGTATGCTCATAGATATGTGCGTATACATACATGCATATATGTGCATTCATGTTCATCTATGTGTACTCGTGTATATGTGTAAGTATGAACATAATTCCTCATTCACTTGCCACCGAAAGACAACCCATGTACAATGAGCACACCAAGTACCCAGACCTTGGTGTTTAAGACTATTCTCCACTTAGGGGATCCTTGGAGAATTGGGCAGTTTCAGAAGGAGCAGGACAGGATGAGGCTAGAACATCTTATCATGCTGGAAAATAGAAGATGCTAAAAGAAAACAGACCAAAGAAATAGTCACAAGAACACAGAAACCAGCAGTGAAGGAGCTTTTTGTGGCAAATCTAGGAAAGATTGAGTAACCCACTAATTAAATACAGTAATTAGTTGCACAACATTGAAAAAATAAGAATTCATGCCTCCATACTGTCAATAAATTGATAAGCTGGCAACAACACGGAGGGCTGCTGCTCACAGTGAAGGCTGAGGGGAGGGGTGCTGAGTTGAACGTCAGCTTTTCACAGCCAGCACAGTAAAGGGTGGAGCAAGCAAAAATTGTCAAGAGCTGCTAAATTTAGGGGAGCATTTTGATGAGGAACATGATATTTGTAGCACCTTCTGATGTCTCTCTACTGACTTTTTTATTGCAAGAGGAAAAATTATAATTATATAGTGGAGTAATCAGACCCCATTTTGACTAAGTGAACAAAATTGGCTTTCAGGTATGTAGCATGAAGACCACATAGGTATCATATTAGACATTTAATATCCATGCAGTATTCTGAATGAGGATGCTAATCATGAGGAAACATCAGACCAACACAAAATGAAGAAGTTTTAATGTGACAAAAGAAAAGGGAAGTCCATTTTGGACTTTGTATAATTTGAAATTTATATACCATAAAAAGCAAAGAAATGCTGAGGATCTATTCCAGAACATAGGATACTAAAGAGACATGTCAACTAAATCCAATACCTGACCCTAGACTAGATCACATGTAATGGTAGGAAAATTTTGTAAAGGGATATTATTGGGTCAATTAACAAAATTAGGATGCAGACTGTAGATTAGACAAGTATTGTATCAATGTTAAATCCACTGAAATGAAAAACTCCCTCTGTGATTATGTAAGAACACACCCTGTTTTCATGAAGCATTTGCAGAAGTATTTAGGAGAAAGGGCTAATGTGATGTATGTCATACCTTCAAATGGCACTGAAATAATAACGATATTAATTTCTGTATTTATAGGAAGATAGCCTGCAAATGATAAGCAAATGGGACAACTGTTAGATGGATTTTATTTTTGTAATATTTCTACAAATTTATATTTATTTCTAATTAAAAAGTTAAAAACTAGAAAACAAAAAACTAGTTTGATTCTGGTTACCATCTACTGGCTATATAACCTAGTACTCTTTTTTTCTATTAATTTTTTGTATTTTATTAGTGCATTGCAATCATACATCTTGAAGGATTCAGGGTGGTTGACGTATACATGCACTCCTCAGTCAATTAGCCCTCCCCCAATTCCCACCCCCTGCCTCCCCCCTCCCTCCTTCCCATTTTTAGCATAGTAATTGACTTTGATATCTTTGTGTAAGTCCATCCTGTGCTCCAGTTTGTTTCCCTCTCCTTCCCTCTGATCTCCCCCAGTTAGTTCACCTTCTTCACTCAACTGAGGTTTTCTCTCTTTGTCTGGAGTCCCTCCTGTTCAGGGTCGGGGCTCATCCTCCCATGACCTCAGCACTGGGGTACTCTGGGGAGGGGGAGGGGAGGGGGAGGGGAGGGGCCCACCCCCACGTCCCCAGTGCCAGGGGGAGGGGTTCTCTGGGGGCGGGACCAAGCCCCCCCCAAGGAAGAAGAGTATCACCTTTCTTGTTTTCTCCTGAGGATAAGACAATGCGTGTCACATGACTGCCAAAGTGTCTGTTCCCACATAGTAGACAGCCCCTCAATGGTGGCTTTTCTATTCCTATTAAATCATACTCAGTTCATCTTTTACTTAATTGTTTCATTAGTGAGCATTCTCTATTTAAAAGTAACTCAAAAGCTCCAAGAGGGAAGAATGTGTTTTATAACTCCAGGGGGCCAGCACATGGTAGGCCCAGAATTGAGCTAAAATAAGGATAATCCAGTCCAAGGGTGGGTAATAACTTAGCTCAGGTTCTGTGACGGTCCTTTTCAGAGTGGCATGTATTTTTTATGTGTTACCATGTTGCTCTGTGATCAAGAAGTCCTGAAAAAGGTACAGCACTTCCGGAAGTCACAAAAGATTGACTCTTGTTGACTGAGCCACATCTCTGCCCACCAAAAATCTAGAGACCTTGTGTGGGAGGGTGGTGCTAGAAAATATGTTGATCACAGAGTTCTTTTTATCATGAGGGGATCCCCTTGTTTTTTTAGACTGTGAGTTGTAACTTTGGGGCCATGACTTTTTTTTAAATATGTGAAGTGAGTAACCAGGCCCCTGAAGGAAAATTCTCCAGGATGTAACAGAAAGAAATCCCAGGAGGCAGTAAGTAAGCATCAACATACCCCACTGATTTATGGTGGGGAAGGAGAGCAAGATTTATAACCCTGGAACACAACAAATGTTCATTGGCATTAGCATTCAGAATATTCATGTGTTACAGCTCTTTCATATTAAATATCTGCTTTTAGTTTTTTGGGGAGAAAAAACCAACATTTCCCCTGGAAAGGCCTGACCATATTGACTGATGGTCTGAATGTGAAATAGGAATTTCCATTTTTAAAGTTGACTTTTATAAGTGTTTATATATTTTGTCTTCTCCTCTTCCTCATCTTTGTGAGTGTTATTCAAGGGATGTAAAATCATAACACGTTACAGCTACAGGAACTTTGAAAGATCATCTCATTCTGTCTTCTTTTGAGGCTTGAAAGATAACATGACCTCATAGGATTCATGGTTAATGAATGTCATAAACACACAAAGAATCTAGTGCCCTTTGTCCAGTGCCCTTATTTATCACTATACACTATTTTTACTAAATCATTTTTATACCAGTGATTTAGTTACTTGTAATTCGATTTAATTTTCCACATCTACTTGACTGAACTTAAAAATCATTGTAAACAATCATTTAGCAAGACATGATTGTAAAGACTGTCAATCTGAAACTTTTCCCTTCAAATTTCCTTTTCAGTGATTTGGAGTCAGCAATCCAAAGAGTTGATGCTGATAATAATAAGGGGATCAGAAAGAGTGCTTGAATCAGAAGTGTTCTGAATTTCATGACATCCAGGAGGAGAGCATTACTGTGCACACCATGGACAGTTTGAATCTCTGAATAGCATTCTTCATCAGGAACAACATAAGACATCACAAGGCATCAGTAGCATCCCAGAACTAAAATACTTCTTATATTTCCCATAGCTAGAGTATCTTCTGTGTTTTTATCTCTGTTTTATATATATATATATATATATATATATATATATATATATATATATTACAAATAGAAGGGAGGAAAAGCATTTTTAAAAATTTCCAACTTGACCCACTTCAAGTCAGGCCTTTAGACATTCCAATATATATATTTAATTTATTCATCCATTACATACTTACTGGGCAGCTATTCTGAGCCAAGCATTGGTCTAGAACAAGATATTGTTGAATAGCTAGCACCTTCATGGAATGCAGAGTTGAGAAGCAAAGATAGGCTAACAAGAAATAGCAATCAAGTGGTCAAACCACCACCTGTGGCCCCTTATAATAAACTTGATTCAATCAGTATACCAGAGAACACTCTTCTATAACAAAAGGGGGGTGAGAGTACTAACACACACACATACACACACACACACATACACACACACACACACACACACACACACACACACACACTAAACACACAATACCAAAACCAGATCAAGAAAGCAGGCAAGTCTTGGCAAAGGAGAGCCAGGAGACATGTGGATACCAGACACAGGAATTTCACAGGAGTCCATGGGAACTCCATGTTACCACATGGGTTACCACAGCAGGCCTCAGCTCAGTTGTATCCACTTCTTAAAAAGGTTACTATTCTCGAACCTAAACTGGTGTCACCATCAGAGAGTTGAGGTTAAAATTGGAAGGTGCTAGAGACACCTAGTCCAACCTGTCATTTCCCAGTGAGTAGATGCGGGGGGATAGAGTGACTTCTCAGAGACCACCCGGGGGTCATTCGTGTTACAGCTCCAGGTGCCAGTTCCACTTCACCCCAAACCTCGGTGCACTGGGAGGGTGTGGAGGGCGGTCCTTCTGTCTCACAGACAACCGCTGACAGTTCTTATGCCAGCGGCCAGCAACCCTCTGCCTTTTCCCATAGTGCTCTCCATTTTGACCCCAAGTGAGCTAAGACCTCAGATTCACTCCTCTCTGAACACATAATAATACATTCATATAACCATTTTCTCTTTAAAGGAGACATTGTTTTGAAAGATATTTCATTATGGGAGAAACAAGACAAAGTGAAGAAACTCAAGCAGGGGATATTGAAATATTGTACAGAATGGTCAGAAATGATCCTGAAGCGACAATGGGTCTCTCAGTGGAAAACACATTAAAAACGCAGCTGCTTTGATGTTATAAGAATCATCATCTCCCCAACTTTTAAGGGAACTGAGATAATTTAGAAGAGTTGCAAGCATTTGCATGCTTTTTTTGTCTGATATCATCATTCCATCTTGTAATGTGGGGGAAAAAATAGCTTCAGGAATAGGTGGATTGTTAGAAAAAAAATTCTCCTAAAATAAAAAGGAATATATTCGTACCTGTATCTAGAGTTAGAATTTTCATTAAAATATTATGGGTATGGGTGAGGACAGGATGAAGAAGAATATTTCTTGGGAAGTAAAATGGAATTCCCCAATCAGTTCTGCTGTAATTAAATTAGAATTTAAAGCTAAAAATCCAGACGTTCGATGATGTGTTCAATAACTCGTGCTGGGATCTATTTTTTCAGTAATGCTTATCTTTCCGAGGGGCATAGTTAATTTCGTCAGTACTCTGTAAATTATTACAGAAATTACAAATCTACTAGAAAATCAATACAACTAATTGTAAATTAATAGATTTCTAAGTGTGAAGGAGCGTGTAATAATGTAGATGAGTCCTTTCAAGCACATGCCAGTTCCCGTATCAAGGGCTCAGGGCTCCAGCTGTTTCATGTGACATCTTCAAGTGTAAACACATTTCCTTCTTTCCCCCAACTCTCCCCCTCTGCCCCTCACTTCCCACTGATTTAGTCTGCCACTGCCGCGAATAACATTTCCATTAGCCACCTACTGTTAAATCGCAGAGTAACGATGATAAAAAAAAAACTCCAACATGCAAACAAACCAATAGAGAAGCAACTGGGGTTACCTTCTGTCTCAAACATTTTTTATGGGGTCCAGCAGTGTTCAAACTAAAGGAAAACAACATTTGAAGTTAAATAAATTGAATCTAATACGGAGCTCTAGAATGTGAGTTTATAACAAGTGCAAATCTGAATAAAATGTATTTGTAATTATATATATATGCTCAGCATATATATATATATATATATATGTATGTATGCTGAGCAAATAATCTTTACTACTGTATCTAGGTATCCATGAATTTTAGCACAGGATTAGTTATTTTTATGTGTATTCTGCCATATCGCCAATCCATTGTAGGCAATTAGGGGTTTGTCAATAAAAAGACCAATAATTATCATAATTATATTGAAGTAATCAATGATAATGTGTCAAGGCCTTATTATGTGCTATGCCTTTACCTGAATAAAAAAAGAAACTGTAAGGTTATTCTAATTTAGCACTGTACAATTTACAAAGTGCTTTTGGTTTAGATGTTTTTATTTCATAGAAGTAAATTAGGGCAGAAGTTAATCATGTTCTATAGGTAAGAAAAACAAGTTCAGAGAGGTTAAGAAACCTGGATCTAGCCGGGTGTGGTGGCGCACGCTTGTAATCCCAGTACTTTGGGAGGCGGAAACTGGAGGATCAGGGTTCGTGGCCAGCTTCAGCTCTTTCTCTCTCTCTCTCTCTCTCTCTCTCTCTCTCTCTCTCTCCTTAGCAAGGCCCTCTGCAACTTCGTGAGACCCGGTTTCAAAATAAAGTATAAAAAATAGGGCTGGGGGCGTAGCGCGGAGCTAGAATGCCCCTGCGTTCAATCCCCGGTACCGCAAAAAAAAAAACAAACAAACAAACAAAAAAGAAACCTGGATCTATAGCTTGTTACTTGTCAGGAGGCTTTCTCAGGTTTTTTCTTTTTTTTTTTTGAACCTGTCAGAGGTTCAAAGCCTGGCTGCTTCCCTTCTCCAGGTACTTGTGATATGGTGATTTCTGTTCTCCAGTCCATTTCAGTATATATGGGGGTGGGACAGGGGAGCAGAGCCTGGGAAATGGGGAATACAAGAGTTTTCCCCTCATCCTTAGACTGAGCAGTGGATCATAGGGAACTTCTACCAGGACCTGACAGAGTTGACATCAGCTAGCAGGGGAACACTGGAACTTCTTTACTGTTGTTTAGGCCTAAGAAAACCTACACTATAATCAGTGTGGCCACTGCATTCTCAGCTCATCAGCAATGAGCAGGCTTATAGGGTGCACTGATGTAACATTTTAATTTCAGGTAATTTAACCAAGTTATAAAGAGTCTTCTTATTACTATTATTTGACATTTATGGTCTGTAATCATGTGTGCGCCATGTGCTTTTCAGAACATAAGCCTGCTCTGAAAATGTTAAACCTTAAGTTGGCTCATGAAGATAGTCAACTCAATTCTTTATTAACTTGAACCAGATATGTTTTTTCCATAATAGAGAAGGTCAATATATGTAAATAATATATTGAATATTGTTAATATATTCCATAATAGAGAATATAAAATAAAATAAAACACATCCATAAAACCTGAAGATAGGTGTTTTACTATTTTAAAAAATTAAACTTCTAAAACCAGAGCTGGGGTAAATACAGATTCAACTCCATCTCCGATTCCTTTCCAGTCTTTAATTCTGAATGATATAGTATTGAAAACTTGTGACCTTGCGACATTGGGATTGACTAACCAATAAAAGAGTCTGACTTTAATTTCTTGTATGTATTGGGGCAAAAGTTTGATAAACAAAAAATATTCAAGTCAAGTTTGATGATTATACATCATTTAACTGGGAACAAAGTTAGGGATATGGGCTGAACATTTGTGTCCCTGCAAAATTCATATGTTGAAACCCTAACCCCCAATGCGAGGGTCTTAGGAGGTGGGGCCTTTGTGAGGTCATTAGCTCCTGAGGGTGGAGCCCTCATAAGCAGGATCAGTGCCCCTGTAAGAAGAGACAGGAGAGAGTTTGCTTCCTCCCTCTCTCCTCACCATGCGAGGATACAGCAAGTCAGGAAGAGGCTCAGACCAAGTCAGCTGACACCTTGACCTGGACTTCCAGCCTACAGAACTGTAAGAAATAATTCGTGTTAAGGCCGGGCGTGGTGGCGCACGCTTGTAATCCCAGTACTTTGGGAGACAGAGACCGGAGGATCCAGGTTCGCGGCCAGCCTCAGCTCGCTCTCTCTCTCCCCCTCTCTCTCTACTTAGTGAGGCCCTCCACAACTTTGTGAGACCCGGTTTCAAAATAAAGCATAAAAAAATAGGGCCGGGGGTGTAGCACGGAGGTAGAACGCCCCTGGGCTCAATCCCCGGTACCGCAAAAAAAAAAAAAAAAAGAAATAATTCATGTTAAGCTACAAAGTTTATGGTATTCTGTTATAGCAAGCTCAAACGACTGAGACAGTTAGCTTCCCCTGAATAATAAATCCTTGTTATAGAAACTGTGCAACACTGATAATATATTTCTTGTGTTTAATTCAGGAGTTCTAGTACCCAAAGGTATTGCCTTCTAGGATTCGGTAGTCATATATTTTTCCTAATAGATTCAAAATTTTGATTCCTGATTTTTGTTTAATATGTTAGTATTTCCCATGTTTTGAAAGTTCTCTGAAAAGATTTCAAGGGCTGCATAATTTTAATGTTCAACTATACCTCCATGAATTTCTGACTAAGAAGTCTCAAGCTTATCAATTGTCCTTATCTAGAGAAGCTACTCAAATGCATTCAGCACGTGTGTCATAAAGAAGTACACCACACCAGTTCCAAAATACCTGCTTTGCCCAGTTATCACAGCTATTTTCAGTTTTGCAAAGGATTTAAGTGTTCTCAACTCTAAGCTGGTAGCAGTCAGGTAGTTGAGATTAAATTAGAAGATGCCCTGGAGTCCAAATGGACTGGACTAGATCTGGGGGATAACATGACTTTTGTCATGTTAACCACACAATGCTTAGCCAAGATAGCAGGTCCTCTGATGCACTGTTTCAATTATGCCAGTGGGTCTCAACCCTGTCACACCTAACACTCCTTTTTAAGTTATTTTCTGCCGGGCGCGGTGGCGCACGCCTGTAATCCCAGTACTTTGGGAGGCGGAGACCGGAGGATCCGGGTTCACAGTCAGCCTCAGCTCATTCTCTCTCTCTCTCCCTGTCTCTCCCTCCCCCGTCTCTCTCTCTCTCTCTCTCTCTCTCTCTCTCTCTCTCTCTCTCTACTTAGTGAGGCCTCCGCAACTTCGTGAGACCCAGTTTCAAAATAAAGTATAAAAAAAATAGGGCCGGGGGAGTAGTGCGGAGGTAGAACGCCCCTGCGTTCAATCCCCGGTACCGCAAAAAAAAAAAAAAGTTATTTTCTTATTCCTGAAATGCAGTTTATGGATGATATAACTTACATATATATTTAAAATTAACCAAAAATACAATATAATGAAGAAATAATAATAATAATAAAGATATGTACTTCAATCTATAATGCTTGCACACAGCACCACTGAAAGACATATGATGCCAGATGTTCACGCCCATATGTAAAATCACTATAAAACTGACAGCCTCAAATACAAGCTGACAAACTCAGGTTATATCAGTATAACCACCTTCCTTCTTTACTGCCCAAATGATGCAGGTTTCTCCTCGTAGTGGGTTCTTGTCTGCAAAATTTAAGAATAAATTCAACAGACTATAGAAGGGTGGGTATAGGGGTATAAAGATTTATATTAAGCCGTGAGAAGATAGGAGACAAAAAAGCTCCCAGCCCCCACAGGGGAGGGGGTGCCTGAAAGAGTAACCACTGAAGTTCTTGGGAGGTAAGCTTTTATAGCTTCTGTGGTTCCCCATCTGCTCTGTTGTGATTGGCTTGAATTGGGTCTTGGGGACCCAATGCTTTTGGCCCACTTTCAGTCCTTAATTTAAATCTCTCTCTTGAAGGTTCATGAGCTCTTTTAATCTCCTGACATCACTTGTCTGCTTCCCCCATCCTTTCCCCTTTGATCAGGCTCGGGATTAGTTTATATAGTTGTCCTGAATTTGGCCTCTGGAAGGGGCTGAGGATTCCTTGCCTGGTCATGGTTACCTGTGTATGGATTTTTTAACCCTTTCTGTTTTTAGGTCCTCTGCCCTAAATTGACTAGTGTTCCCAGCTCCTCATCAGTAATTAATGTACCACTAGTGGAATTACCACTGTTGATGTGGTTTTCTGAACTGATGACCAAATGTTCGTAAAACATTGGGGGTAAAAAGTACAACGCTCCTTTAATATACACAGTATTTGAATTCCTAAAAAAATTCACAACAGCTTAAAATCTTGTCAAAAACTGATACCTGTGTCTGAAATAGACTTGGATTGTGAGCTCAGGTAAATATAACCTGGTTTTCACCCACATTCTGTGGAGTAGGACGTTCATAAGCCACGTGAGAAACAATTCTTTGCTGTCTGGTGCTCTCCCACACACTGCAGAACGTATTGCATTCTTGGCATCTGCCCACCAAATGTCATAGACTACCCCCATCATGTCACACTCCCTCACAACCCAAGACAGTGCCCCCACAAATTTAAAAAAATCCTCTTGGGAGCTATCATCTCCTAGAGAATCTCTGATCTAAGGTCACATTGCTTCCCATCACTACAAGAAGATCAGAACATTCTAAATAAAGGATTTTAGAGAAGTGTTGCTCTTGCTGGTATAAAGGGGTGTTTTTTGTGAGATAGAGTGTGATCATAAATCATCTATTCTTTCTTATCCTCTTAAAAAAGAATTTGCGGTGATGAAAACGATAGAGATGATTTAGATGCTATGTTGATTTATGATGCAAATACAATCTGATAATTCCCTCATTTCTCAGATAAAATAATAATACCTCCTTATTCAGCCCTCTGCATCAAACACACATTTCAGCACATATACTTTGTATTTATACTTTTTATGACCTTATTTTTCAAAATTATTTACTACAGATATAGTCTTTGTTTCTTCTTTTACAGAACTTAAGTCCAGGGGGAGACAGATCCAAATTCAGGCTTTGCCTGACAATGCAGTCACTCTGAGTAATTTTCTAGTTACATTCTATACCATCTCATTGAATCTCAAAAGGAACATTCTGGAAATTAATATTGGGATGTTCGAATCACATCGACGAATGCACTTCTCCCTTTGATTCCATGTGTTTCTGAACAAGAAATGGCAAAAATCAATAAATTCATATTTAACTTGCACAATGTCATAAAAATCTGTGTTGTGCTGCAGAGCAAGAAAACATGCTGCCAGTCTGTTCTTTTCGATAAGAACATTCTTCTTTGAATTGCAATTTTACTATGTATTTATCTTTATTATACAAGAGCCTGTGGCAATCAATGAGAGAGATGTTTGTATCTTTCTTCATAGAAATTTGCATATCAAAAATATGCAAAGATATAGTGGTATATCACATAGAAATATACAGTTCAATAAGCATAGTATTTTTCTTGGCATTTTTGAATGAAAAGAAACCTTCAAGGAATACTTTGAGCTCTAAATGTTTCTCTTTTTTCCCCCCAAAGAAATCCTTCACATCTATCCTTCATTTCTATTTTACATGAAGAGGTAGAGAAATGTGATGATATAATATTTTTTGTATAATAGCATTAAATTAGTCTCTTTCTTCTGGAATGCTAAAAGCACTTTTCTATTACCTTGTTTTATCATTATATATAGCAAATTTGTGGAAAAGGACAAGACAAGCTTTATTCCTATTTCACAAATAAGCAAACTGAAATCCAGAGGTGAGAATAGACAAGAGCAAAGGCCTGCAAAAAAATACTTCAGGGAAGAGGGATCTTTTTGGGGAGCTGGGTCCTAGGGTATCCTGAGCCAGGGAGTTCCAGCCACCCACCTTGAACCTGACCATAGTTTGGTTGGCCTAGGGGTATCAATTTGACTAATAAAATCAAATACCTCACAGAATGGCAAGCAGGCATGCCATTAGAAGTCACTTAGGGATATTTTACTTTTCTGGCAAACAATTGGAAGGATAATACTTTAACTCAAATAAATACTACAATTATTGTTTTCCCTTCTACTTCCCTCTTTTT
>PVJS01005862.1:0-22494 GCA_004027185.1 Glis glis
GGAGGGCTGTGATTGGTTCCGTACTCATAGACAACAGGTGCCTTTACCTATGAGAGGTCCCCAGGAAAGCGTGCTCATTGCGAACTTCCTGTACCGCCCCCACTATAAAAGAGAGGTGTGCTTTCTAATAAACGAGTTCATGCCAGACATGGCTTCCGGTCTGGAGGAGGGAAAGTCCGGGTCGTCCGATGCTCACCCCCCTGCCCAGTTCGCGTCACTCTTGGGCCGGACCCAAGAATTGTACCTCCGAGCTATTCTTCCATCCCTATTTTATTTTTTATTTTGAAACAGCGTCTTGGTAAGTTGCTGAGGGTCTCACTAAGTTGCTGAGGCAGGCCTTGAACCTGTGATTCTCCTGTTTCAGCCTCTCAAGGCTAATCCCAAGGCTACTGGGATTACAAGCACGTGCGGCCACACCAGGCCGAAAAGGTAGGCTGCTGCAAGCCAAGGAGAGAGGCCTCAGGAGACACCAACCCTGCCAGCGCTTCGGCCTCGCCAGAACTAAGACATTTCATAAGGGCAACCCCATAGACCACAGAGTCCAGGACAGAAGCCACCCGCTAAAACATCACACGGTGAGCTTGAGCCGGGAAGGACAGAACATTCCCTTCGGCGGTGCCTTCCATCCACTGAGGACTGGCTAGCCGACAGGTGCTTACTGTGTCACTGAGCAGGATAAAGACAAACAGGAAGGCAGCCCAGAAGGAGTACCGAGAACAAGCACTGTGATGTTAGGGGCAGGACCAGGGATTTGAGTCATGGTGACAGTTCCATCAGCAGAGAACACACCTCTGCCATCTCTGTCTAACCTCCCTGACCCCTACCTGCAACTCGACGGGATGAGGCCACTTCAGGCAGTGGTGATGAGCGGGTACGGGCATAAATGAGCCACCTTGTTCCACAGAGGCAGCGTCAGAGGGCTGCTGGCCTCTCCTCCGGCCCAGCAGTCGGACATCTGTCGGGGCCATCGGCGGCACCAGCTCCTTCTAAACAGATACCATTTCAGGAGAGCTCCCTTCCTAATGCGGGGGTCACCCAGCTTGTTCTGACAAGTTTGGGGGCTTCTTAGTTCTCCGGAGGACTCCATAGGTCTACTAGGATCTGGGTGGGGGGACCCAAGACACAGTCTCCCCACAATGAACACAGGGAGAACAGCCAGTCCAGCCCCCAAGTCTCCCAGGAGCGCGTCCCACGCCCCGTCATCTAGTTATCCAGCCGTTCTTCCTTTCCCTGATGAGGGTGCACATCTTCACAAAGAAGTCCTTTTGCTTTGCAGAGGGCTGAACGAAACCCAGAAATATGAAACATTTGCAGTAGACATATATGCCAAAGGGGCCTGATTTAGGGGGGAAGAAACCATGAAAGGCTGAAAAAAATGCCAACTATCTGTTCAGCCCCTCCCCACTGCAGCTCCTGGGGGCACTGTGCAGAAAGGCCCCACAGCCCTGCAGGCAGACCCCACTGCATCTGACATCCTACAGCCAAGAGGAGACCAGCTCTGACTTCATTCTTCATCACTGCTGGGTCCAGTACTTGGGAGACTGAGACAGGAGGATCGCAGATTCGAGGCCAGCCTCAATGATTTAGTAAGACCTTATTTCAAAATAAAAAATAAAAAGGGCTGGGGGTGTAGCTCAGTGGTAGAGTGCCCCTGGGTTCAATCCCCACTACCACATGCGCACACACACACACACACACACACACACACACACACAAAAGAATTTTTTAAAGCAATAGATCCTTCCCATCAAGCAAATCTGCTCCCTATGTCTTTTTTAATGCTTTTATTGGTGTAATGCAATTATACATCATAATGAGATTCAAAGTAATACAAACAGACGTGCACACAGCACTTGGTACATTTGCCTCCGTATTTTCCTAGATCCCCCCACCCCAGGCTCCCTCCTGATACATGGTAGATTGCTAGTGAACCTTGTAGGGATGTAACCTTATCTGCTCCCTTGTGTCTTTGATGCAACGGGTGCTATAGCTCTTCCCCAAGGCCACACACGGAGACCTGCTGTTTCAGTCGGCATGTTCAATGCTGTGACAAAGTACCTGATGACCAGGACTTAGAGGAAGGAAGAGTTATTTGCTCACAGTTGTGGAGATTTCAGAGTTTCAGTCCATGTCACGTCTGCAAGCTCAGGGCATGGCGGTGGGAAGCAGGGAGAGAGAGCATGGAGGAGGGACTCTGCTCTCACATCCTGGAGGCTGGAGAAAGAGAGAGAAGAGGAGAAGAGAGGAGAGAAGAGGAGAGGAGAGGAGAGGAGAGGAGAGGAGAGGAGAGGAGAGGAGGGGAGAGGAGGGGAGAGGAGGAGAGGAAAGGAGAAACATACATATAGTCCCCAAGGCCACACCCCCAATGACCCACCTCTTTGAGCCCCACTCTACCTGCCTACCTTACCACCCAGGAAATTCATTAATTCATTAATGGATTTATCCACTGATAAGATTAGAACCCTCATAATTCGACCACTTTGCCTCTGAACAATTTTGCATTAATATATGAACTCTCCAGGGGACATTCTCTATCCATACTCTAACACCTGTGTTGGGGGGGAAACATCTTAAGCATTTGGGGACAATGATAGCCTTGCACCACCCTGCATGTCCCCTCCCATCCTGGCACACCACCTCACACTCCCCGGGTTAAAAAGATCTTCCTTCTATGGAGGACAAGGTCTCTACCTGCTCCTACGAGGACTGGCGCCATCCCCCGGGGACTCTGGAGAGACAGTGTTCAGAAGAACATAGAGATCACAGGCCTTGTGTCCAGCAGAGGGGCTGGAGCCCCGAACAGCTGGCACAGCCTGGGGCCCCATCTTGTTGGCAGGAAAGATCCAGCTAGGGTCCGCTTCCAACCACTGGCTCAGCAGGTGCAGCCCAGAGCACACACGTGTCCTTGCTGGCTTGTGCAGGAAAAGGTTCCAACAGGGACTGTGTGCGTGTGTGTGCGTGTGTGTGCGTGCATGTGCGTGCATGTGTGATGAGAGTGGGGGAGAGCAGAGCTGAAATAAGTGAGCAGATCTCACCGTGGCCATCCAAGGCACGGCTTTTCGGCCACACTAACACATCTTCTGTTACTCCCTGCCTGCCAGGCAGTCCGCACCCTCACGGGCACCTCCACAGGGAAGCCGTGCGTCCTGCTTAGCAGACCTTCAGAAGCAGCATGGGCTCCGCAGAGTGAATGTGCACGGTGCCCGTGACAGGGAAGCCTTCCCCGCCCGCTGGACGGGGGAGAAGGGCCCCGAGTCGGTCCCCCACACTAACTCCACATCTCTTCTCCTTGGGGAGCGGCCTCTCCCTCCAGCCTGCTCTTGAGGAGGACATGAAGGGTGGCATCTAGTCACAGAAGTCAGGCTCTTGCTTGTTTTGGTATTCTGTAGTCCACCATTAAAGATCTAAATACAAAGGGGAAAGCACAGAGGCAGGAAGGGGAGGATGGTGCACACGGCGCTCTGCAGACCAGCTCCCCACGCATCCTCCACTAGCCGTGCCGGGGAGACTGAAGGCACACCCCTGAAAGTGCAGAGGCCCCCGGGACAGCTGGTGTGCACCCCCAGTGTGGCCCTGGGAAGGAGCAAGGGGCCCACAGCTTAGGGGCCCCTTTTTGCCCAAGAATGTTGCTATTATGCAACATTTTGCTTGCCGATGCCAAAACCGGTCCTCTTCCTTGTCCCTCTGTTGCTCAGTCTTTTGCATCAGATGACCAAAAAGAGAAGCTGCTATATTTGTTTGTTTGTTTATATATTTATTTAGGTACTGGGAATTGAACCCAGAGGCAGTCTAACTCCGAGCTACACCCCCAGTCCCATTTTATTTTTTATTCTGAAACAGGGTCTCGCTAAGTTGCAGACGGCCTCACTAAATTGCTAAGGCTAGCTTAGAACTAGCGATCCTCCTGTCTCAGCTCCCAAGTACTGGGATTACAGATGTGTGCCACCATGTCTGGCTGGAAGCTGCTTATGGAGGGAGGGAGGGAGGGAGGGAGGGAGGGAGGGAGGGAGGAAGGAAGGAAGGAAGGAAGGAAGGAAGGAAGGAAGGAAGGAAATCTTATGCACCAAGTGAAGGTCAGAGCCAAGATCCCAAGATGTAGTCAGGCATCAAGAGCCACTTGAACACTCTTTAGAGTCCTCGGGGCCCCACTTGACACTTGGCGAACTTCCCTTCTAAGGCACAAGCTGCTCTTAAGAGCAGGAGGAGCCGCTGTCCTGGCTGCCGGGCTGCAGGCCAGAGCTGGCCGACAGCGCTCACAGAGGCCAGCCGGAGCCCTCAAGGTGACCCAGGAGACGGGAGCACAGTCGAGGGGCTGAGCCCCTGAACAGAGCTGCCAGGTTGACCAAACAACAGTACAGGATGCCCAATTATGTTTGAATTTCAAATAAACAACAAATATTTTAGTATGAGTATCCTCCATGCGATATTTGGGACACACATCTACTTAAAAAATTATTCATTGGTCATTTGAAATTTAAATGTAGCTGGGTGTCCTATTTCTTACCTGGCAACCCTGCATCGGAAGCAGTGACATTTGAAATAAAATCCTCCTCATCCCCCTCGCTCCAGAGGCAGGCCACATTTGAGAATGGGGCAGAATGTTCTGCCCAGCTTAGAAGCTGCGAAGCGGCCATTTTCACACAACTGCATTTGATCCCCAATGCAGTATGGGCTCCTCCCAGGTCAAATTCCCCCAGGGAGGCCTCTTGATGCATCCCATAATGAGTCCAGAGGACCGATGCATCCCATAATGAGTCTGGAGGACCAATGCATCCCATAATGAGTCAAGAGGACCAACTGGCACCAGACTATAACAATGAAGCAGACAGTTCTGGTCCTTCCGCTCCGATGGGGCTGGTGTCCTAGAGGAGCTAACAGACTAGGATGACTCGGGCAGAGGTAAGTGCTAAGAATAAACTAACAGGACCCATTGGCAGAGGCGACTTGGAGGGAACTTTCAACCGAGTGGTCAGGGAAGGATGCTCAGGAGACGAGATGTAAGGGAAGAAAGTCACTGCGGGCAGAGGAATTCATTCATGCAAAGGCCCTGTGGCACAAAACAGCTTACGTAATCCAGAAGCAGAAAGGCAGCTGCTCTGGCTGGGACCGAGATGGCAATGTGGGGGGTGGAATTGTACAAGGTGAGCGTAGGGCCAGAGGGGCTTCTAAACTGGAAAGGGAAGTTGGATTTTATTTGAAGTGCATGAGATTTGGGACCGTGTGTGTGTGTGTGTGTGTGTGTGTGTGTGTCCGCTGCAATCCCCACCACCTTCTAACTTGTCTCGGGGATGTCAAGGCCATTCTCATTCCCTGGGCGGTTGTCACAGAGGTCTAGGGGCCTCCAGGTCCCCTGAAGTCTCCTTTTGTTACTTCACTGGAGACAGGGGCCGGTTCAGCAGGCTCCGTGTTACTGGGGATTGAACCAGAAATAGCAGCAGACAGGTGAGGGTTAGGGTGCAAAGTGGAAGGAGACCCTCGGTCTCAGATTCCTGCAAGTGCTGACTCTCGGGGACCCCAGCCTATAAGTCAAGGGGCTGCTGCCGCATGACCAAGCATGACCGCTGGAGCAGGGGAGCCGATCGGGAAGGATGAAAGGGGTTTGCTCTGTGCTCCGTCCACTGGGGACAAGCTGCAGGTTCCAATCCCCACTGGGCTGGGCACCCATGCCGCATCACCCTGTCCCCTCCCCACCGGCCTGTGACAAAGGGAGCACAGGTTCCCCACAGCGGTTCTGTCTTCTCGGCTAAGCATGTCCAGCAAAGCCATTGGGGCATTTTGAGCTTCTGGTCCTCGAGCCAGGTGGAGCCCCACCCTGAGGACCCAGTGGGTCAGAGAGAGTTGGGCACCCCATCCCAGACACCACAGCTCATCCCTGGGGGCGATCGCAAGCTTCCCTCTCTGGAGCAGGGAGCGCAGTGATGCGCCCCTGAACGGGAGGCTCAGAGCCCTGCTTCCCAGCCCCTCGGCTGAGGATCTATGACCCCACAGCTCCTTCTTTTTTTTTTTAATTTTTTTCTTTTTAATTTAAACTTTTTTATTGGTGCATTGTCATCATACATCTTGATGGGTTTCAGGATGGAAGAAGTCTACATGCACGCATCGGTCAATTAGCCCTCCCCCAATTCCCACCCCCGTTCCCCCCCTTCTCGTGCTCAGCATAGTAGTTGACTTTGGTATATTTGTGTATGTATGGCCTGTGCCCTAGGGCGTTTCCCTCTTCTCCCCTCCCATCTTCCTCAGGTCGCCTTCTTTACTCATCTGAAGTTTCCTCCAACACCCGCCCATATCCTCCAGAGGGGCCATGGCTCACCCACCCGTGTCCTCAGTACTGGGGTGCTCCGAGGCGGGGCCATAGTTCACCCGCCCATGACCTCAGTGCTGGGGTGCTCCGGGATGGGGCCTTGGCTCACCTGCCCATGACCTCAGTGCTGGGGTGCTCCGGGGCGGGGCCATAGCTCATCCGCCCGTGTCCTCAGTGCTGGGGTGCTCCTTCTGACTGCAGCCTTAGCCAGGAGCATGACTCAATCACCCATCCTGGCCTGCCTCAGCAATGGTGAGTCTCGGCTCGAGGGAGGACCCCCATCTGCTGGCGAGAGGCAGCATCACAGCCTCAGGTGAGCTACCTGTGGTGCCCAGCAAGACCCGCCAGCTTCCCAGGCACAGCGATGGCAGGTGCTGTGACCAGTATGCGGTGCGCGACGGCTCCTCCGATCCCTTTGCTATGCGCAAGTACAGTCTCGGTCATTCAGCATTTTGTTGAACCCCAGACCTCACCAAAGTCCTAGACTCTCCGCTGCAGTCCCCACCACTTTCTAACTTGTCTCAACGACATCAAGGCCATTCTCATTCCCGGGTTGGCTGCCACCGAGATCTAGGGGGCTCCGGGGCTCCTGAACTCTCCTTTTGTTACTTCACTGGAGACAGGTGTCCAGTTCAGCAGGCTCCGCACGCGGCACCTGGAAGTGCGCATTTTAGAGCCTGTTTCTCACCTCCTAGTGACTGGCCTGACGCTCCAAAGAACCACAAGACGCTGTTGAATGCAAATTCCAGAGCTGCCTGTGGCAACCACCGGCCTGTGGTCTGCCAGAGGCCTGGAATTTTTATGGGGGGGGAGGGAGTTCTGGGGATGGAACCCAGTGTTCTACCTCTGAGCTATACATGCACACCCCGGTCCTTTTTATTTTTTGTTTTGAAATTGGGTCTCACTAGGTTGCTGAGAGTCTCACTAAGTTTTTTAAACTGGTCTCCAACCTGTGATCCTCCTGTCTCAGCCTCTCAAGTACTGGGATTACAGGCATGCACCACGACACCTGGCTGGAGTGCTTATTTTTAATCATTGTTGTAGCTATAATTCTCAAATTTAGTGGGTGCTAAACAATGCACAGCTTGCAGACAATACAGGTGGTCCAGACCACCCCCCCAGCATTCCAAATCAACAGGTACGTGGGTGATGCCAAGAATTGTTTGGTTTTTTGGGAGGTTGTTTTTTTGTGTGTGTGGCACTGGGGATTGAACCCAGGGGCATTCTACCTCTGAGCTACACCTTCAGCCCTATTTTATTTTTATTTGGAAACAGGGTCTCGCTAGGTTGATGAGAGTCTCACTACTTGTTGAAGCTATCCTTGAACCTATGTTCCTCCTGTCTCAGCCTCCCAATACTGGGAGTATGAGTGTGCGCCACCACGCCCAGCTCAGGAATCCAGGGGATCCCAAGAACAGAGGAGACCCACTGGTCACTAGGTGGCGTCCTCACTAGAACATAGGAAAACAGATATGATTGCCATCCCTTTGCACAAACAAGGAACCAAGCTGAGGTCAGTGACCAGCCCAAGAGTACACAGCCAGGAAGGAGCAGGGCTGTGTGTTCCTGATCAGGTCTCGCCTAATCTCCACACTGGGCCTCAGATTCGCAAAGAGAAGTTTTCTCAGTACAGTGAGCAGGCCGGGATTAAAATGAAGATAACGTCTGTTTATAGACGACCTGCCAGCTCGGCCAGGTGCTCTCTCACAGGGATCTATCTAGACCCAAGTTTCCAGGTGGCAGGGCAGGCCCCACATCTCTCCTGCACAGATGGAGTTCAACCAGCAGGTGGCTCATCCAGGCCACGCCCACTCAGCCTCAGTAGGGCAAGCTGCTCTTCAGAGGCACCACTACTGAGCCCTGTGTGTGCCCGGTGACTAGCCCTCATCTCCCAACAGCCCATCCCTGTGGGTATCTTTTGTGTGTGTGTGTGTGTGTGTGTGTGTGTGTGTGTGTGTGTGTGTGTGTGTGGTACTGGGATTGAAACCTAAGGGCATTCTGCCTCCAAGCTACACCCCAACGCTTTTTATTTTTTTATTTTAAAATAGGGCCTTGCTAGGTTGCTGAGAATCTCACTATGTTGCTGAGGCTGATCTTGAACCTGCGATCCTCCTGACTCAGCCTCCCAAGTACTATGATTACAGGCATGGTCACTGTGCCCAGTCAGTGTCCATGTCTTGATAGCCACCTCACAGATAAAGAATCTGAGGTCCAGAGATGCTAAACAATAATGAGTCTCCTTTTTAGATATGCATATATAAATCTCCTATTGGTTCTGTTTCTCAGGAGAACCCTGACTACTATATTGCATGTCCTTATTAGAGAAAGAGAGTAGTTAGGTGAAAAGACAAAACTTTGGGCTCTTCTTCCTACCCACATGCAGTAGTTGGACATGAGCATAGACCATTTGGGGCCTCGTGCCACCTATCCTGTTTTTTTTGGGGGGGTTGTTTGTTTGTTTTTGCTTTTTTTGTCATACTAGGGATTAAACCCAGGGGCATTTTCCCTCCAACTCACACCCCTAGCCCTATTTTATTTTTTTATTTGGAAACAGGATCTCACTAAGTTGCTGAGGTTCTCACCAAGTTGCTGAGGCTGTCCTCAAACCTGTGATCCTCCTGTCTCAGCCTCCCAAGTACGGGGATTACAGGTATGTGCCACCATGCCCAGTCATCCTGTTATTGGTCCTGCCACTCGAAACCCGAGATAGTGCTCTATCTCATTTCAGTCATAATTCACCTGTCTTCCTCCCCATCCTCTTCAGGCACTGACTGACACCTAACTCCTCTAGGATGCATGATCAGATGGACGGTTAAGCCCTTCTAAAGACTCTATTTACATTCATGCCCATTAGAATGGCTAAAATAAAAAAGACAATGACAAGTGCTGACAAATATGTTGGGAAATCGGAATCCTCATATATTGTTGTGGGAAGGTGAAACAGTGGTGGCCACTGGAAAACAGTTCAACAGTTCCTCAAAATGTTAAATACAGAGTGACCCTATGACCCACCATTTCCCTTCTCGCTATATATCCAAGAAAATCTGTTTGCACAGAAACTTTTACACGAATGTTCATAGCAGCGTTAGCCTTAACAGCCAAACAGTGGAAACAACCCCAAAGTTCATCAACTGAAGAATGGATAGACGAAACCCAGTTCATCAACTGAAGAATGGATAGACGAAACCCAGTTCATCAACTGAAGAATGGATAGACGAAACCCAGTTCATCAACTGAAGAATGGATAGACGAAACCCAGTTCATCAACTGAAGAATAGATAGATGAAACCCAGTATAGCTAATCGATGGAATATTTGACCATAAAAAGGAATGCTATAACCTGGAAACATTATGCTAAGTAAAAGAAGCCAGATACAAAAGACTACATGTAGTACGGTTCTATTTATATGAAATGTCCCGAACAGATGAATCCCTAGGGTCAGAAAGTAGACTTAAAGTTAGGTATTTGGGGGAGAAGTGGAGGGTGAGTGCTAACAGGTATGGAGTTTCTTTTAGGGCAATAAAGATTTCTAAAATTGACTGCAGGGATGGCTGTACAACTCTGAATATGCTAAACAGTTCTTATTTGTACACTTAAGAGGATAAGTTGTAGCCAGGCGCAGTGGCACACGCCTATAATCCCCATACTTAAGAGGCTGAGACAGGAGGATTGCAAATTCAAAGCCAGCCTCAGCAACTTAGTGGGGCCCTTCACAACTTAGTGAGACCCTGTTTCCAAAGAAAAAATTTTAAAAATCAGGCTGGAGGTGTAGCTCAGAGGTAGAATGCCCTTGAATTCAATCCCCAATACCACACACGCAAACAAAAAAAAAGAGAGAAAGTTGTATGTATGTATCATGTTAATTACATCTCAATAAAGCTATTTAAAGAGAACGCATTTAAGATCACAGGAGGCCTTTCTAGTCCTGGCAGAATGGCTTCACTTATCGTGTTGCAGGTAGGCGAGTGACTGGGGCAGAGCATCCTTGCTCCTAGCTAGGACATCTCCGCAGAGGGCCTCTCCCCATATCCCCTGGTTCTTCGGGTTCCTGGAAGGGAGTCTACCTACTCCGGCCCTGCAGGCCCAGAACTCACCAACGTGAAACACAAAACACAAACGGAAATGAGCACGCCCCACACTCCTTCCTAGCAATCGCTCTTCACGCTTTTATTGTTAGTTCTTGTCACATGGCGGATACAGAACCGTCTTCTCCCATGATCCAGGCCCACGTTGGAAGACCTCCCCTGGCAGGGAACACCTCTCTGTACAAAACCATCCCCTCTCTTTTATGATGGGAACCGTTTTTTCCTCACAGTCTGGGTGTGTCCACGGGGACCAGCACATTTGCATATGCAAAACATGAGAGTCCCCAAGACTTTGCAGAGTCCTCTGCTGACTGAAGATCACGTCATGCTGAGAGGCTGGGGCACAGCTCGTGAGAGTGAGCTGTTAGGGACAAAACTGGGTCATTAGGCTAAAGGAACAGCCACGATTTTTCATGCTTGTGAGAGCTGATTGTAGGAGCGTGGAGAAGGATTCCGGTTTATGAAAATTTAAAACAAACAACGGATTTTACTTCAGCGGGAATAGGAAAACTGACGTTGGCCAGTGATCAGCGTTTTTCTGCCCATGTAAGGATCTCACGAGACCCCGCTCCTGGACCATTTATCAGACCCCATACTGCAGCCCGTCAACTGGTTAATTAAATAACACGTGTTATAAAACTTTAAAAATGGGGCATTTACAGTCAGGGACATAAATACGTGCTTTTTAAAAGTGTCTACATACATATTTACAGAGTTGCAAGATCAACCATAGTAGCCCTGAAAAAAATCCCTTTATTGTGTGACGACTCCCCTAAGTTACCTTCTTCCGCTTTGGGACTAATTCCTCAGTACTGGAACGGAGTTGGAGAAAACGACACCCAAGTGGCCTCAGGCCTCCTTGTCTGGGGTCTGCCCCAAAGGCACAAAACCCAAGAACCTCACTGAACCGGGTCCAAACTCTGAGCTCAGGCACCCGTTTCTCCAAGACATGGACCAGAGAGCAGGGGTCAGCCCCGTCCTTCCCTGGCAGGGGGCTTATGGCCTCCGGACATCTCTTTTTCTCCCACCTGTGCTTTTTAATCTTTCCTGGTTTTGTTTTTTCTTTTTTTGGTTTGCTTTCCTTTGCAGCTGATTTGAGAAGCTCGGGGGTGCGGAAGGTGTAGACGGTACCACCAAGGGAGGCGCTGAAGGACACACGAGATCCCCTCCCGCGCACCACCCCCTTTCGCCACAACAAACAGGGACAAGCTCTTCGGCCTGGATACACCTGTTGTAGGAGTTCTCTGTAAACCCTCAAGAGCGATGGGCCAACTGGACTTTCAAGTCTAGAAAAGACTCAAAGAGTCGGCAGCTCGGATTGCTTGGGCAGGAAAAGGGGTTTTCCAAGTGCTGGCGCCAAGGGTTCAGGCCTGGCCCCTGTGGGTCTCTATGCTGTGGATTCCCAGAGATGCGGGGGGAGGGGGCAAGGGAGGGGCGGGGATCGTATGGAGGAGGAACTTGACCCCCTCCAGAAGGCCTTCCCCAGACAGAGCTGAAGCCGACCTCCGGGGCCAGGCCCAAGTCCCCGCCATGGCAAAAAAAGACAATTTAAGAAGCATAGGAGAGTCAAGGAGCTCTTGAAAAATTGCATAGTAGGAGAGGCCTCGCCTCGCCGGGAAGGCTGAGCTGCAGAGTCCGTCTGGGCCGCTGCCTCCAAGGATCATCCTGGAGGACAGGGAGGAGGCGGCGCCGTCCTGCCTCTGTATTTGAAGACCATGTGCATCCCTACACACACAGACGTCAATGCACGCACGCACGCACGCATGCACGCTCCCTTTCCCTCGCAGGAGGCTCGCGCTGGGACGGGTCGATGCTCCCTGCAGGGCGGGCTGCCAGTCCCTTTGGCTTCACTGAGTGCAGGTCACTTCAGGTGCTGGGGAGAAAAAGAAAAAGAAAATAACCACGTGGTCACGTATCCACAGCGCCTGCTGAGGACTGATCATGCATACCCCACACAACTGTTTTTATGGTATGTGTGTGAGTGATACTGAGGATTGAACTCAGGGGCATTCTATCTCTGAGCTACACCTCAGCCCTGTTTTATTTTTTTATTTTGAAACAGAATCTCACTAAGTTGCTGAGGGCTTCACTAAGTTGTTGAGGTTGGCCTTGAACCTGCGATCCTCTTGTCTCAGTCTCCCAAGTACCAGGATTACAGGCATGTGCCACCACGCCCAGCTCCACTTTTTAAATTATACTTTTTAAGCCCGGCATGGTGGTGCACACTTGTAATCCCAGTACTTGGGAGGCTGAGACAGGAGGATCGCAGGTTCGCAGCCAGCCTCAGCTACTTAGTGAGGCCCTCCATGACTTAGTGAGACCCTGTTTCAAAATAAAGAATAAAAAAAAATAGGGCTGGGGGTATAGTTTAGTGGTAGAATGCTCCTGGGTTTAATCCCCAGTACAGCAAAAATAAATAAATAAATAAATAAATAAATAAATAAATAAAAAATAAATTACACTTTTTAAATTACACTTTTTTATTTATATATATATATATATATATATATTTTTTTTTTTTTTTTTTTTTTTTTTGGCGGTACCAGGGATTGAACCCAGGGGCGTTTTACCTCCAAGCTACACCCCCGGCCCTATTTTTTATCCTTTATTTTGAAACCAGGTCTCACGAAGTTGCAGAGAGCCTCACTAAGTAGCTGAGGCTGGCCGCGAACCCGGAGCCTCTGGTCTCCGCCTCCCAAGTACTGGGATTACAAGTGTGCACCACCACGCCCAGCTTAAATTACACTTTTTACTAGAGTATACCATCCATACAGGAAAAAAAGCACAGCTTGATGAACTTTCCCAGCAGACACACCGGCAAAACCAGCTTGGGAATGAAGAAAATAGAGAATGACCCATTCGCCCCTGTCCCGGGCCCCCTTTTAGGATCACCACTATCCCTCCCAGGACCCTGGTAACCATTATCCTGACATCTGTCACCTTAGATTGGTTTTGCTCATCTTTAAATATACATTCATTGGTGCGTTGTAATTATACATCATAGTGAGGTTCAAACTGATACAAATACATGTGCACACAGCACTTGGCTGCTCCCCGCCCCCGCGGGCCCATTTTTCAGTTAAGCACACAGTCAGTACATCTCCCTTTGTATTTGTGCGTAGTGTGTCTGTGAGATGCACCCAGTCTGAGCCTGCGGTCGCAGCTCTTTCGGTCTTGCTGCGTACGCGGTACTCTGCGGCAGGAATCGGCCACGTTTCCTCCTCTAGTCCACCGCTGATGCGATGCTGGTCATTTCCATTTGGGGCCATTATGAACAATGCTGCTAGAACATTCTCGCGTGTGTCTAGAAGGCATGTGTGGTGCACATGCGCACACATTTCTGGTGAGTGGATATGCTGGTTGGTAATGTATGTGTATAGATCGCATAAACGCTCCTGGCCTTTCCAGCGTGTGCGCATTTCTGCCGAGTGCAGTTCTGGCAGCAGAACTGCTGGGGCTGAGGTGTCCACCTGCTCGCCTTCGGGGGACGCTGCCCCAAGGTTGTCCCTTGCAATCAGACCATCCCTCCCTTCAATTTCTTTTTCTTTCTTTTCTTTTCTTTTCTTTTCTTTTCTTTTCTTTTCTTTTCTTTTCTTTTCTCTCTCTCTCTCTCTCTCTCTCTCTCTTTCTTTCTTTCTCTCTTTCCTTCTTTCATAGTGGGAATTTAATCCAGGTACATTCTACCTCTGAGCTACACCCGAGCCCCTTTTTATTTTTTATTTGGAAACAGGGTCTCTCACAGTTGCTGAGGCTGGCCTTGAACCTGTGATCCTCCTGGCTCAGCCTCCAAGTACTGGGATTATAGGCACATGCCACCATTCCCAGCTCCCTTAACTTCATTTGAATGCTCACAACAGCCCTCAAGTAGGTGGCACAGACTGGAGGCTTAGACTGGAGAGAGAACTTTTACAGGGTCAGAGTGTTGCTGAGCGACAGGGGCAGGACCTGAGCCCCTGTCAATCCAGAGCCTGGTCTCCCATCTAGAGGACCTGGTATCCATAACTATTACTAACTACTACTTCTACTACTATTACTACTGCTAATAACACTATAATAATTCAATCATAGCCGGGCGTGGTGGTGCATGCTTGTAATCCCAGTACTTGGGAGGCTGAGACCAGAGGATTGCGGGTTTGTGGCCAGCCTCAGCTACTTAGTGAGGCCCTCCGCAACTTAGTGAGACCCTGTTTCAAAATAAAGAATAAAAAAATAGGGCTGGGGCTGTAGCTCAGAGGTAGAATGCCCCTGGGTTCAATCCCCAGTACCACAAATAATAATAATAATAATAATAATAATAATTTAATCATAGTAATAGTAGTTCTGGTTTTACCAGAACTTTCCTAAGTGCCTTTCATATATATACCTATATTTTCATAGTCTTCATATACATATATTTAAATAAATATTTATATTTATTATATATTATACATATGAAAACATGCATATCTTATATATTTCATACACATATATATTTTGATATACATACCCACGAGAGGTATTATGATTAACCCATTTGCAGAGAAGTGAGGTACCCACTCAAAGAGGAGCTAACGAGCCTGAAGCCGGGGCTCTAGTCCAGAAATGAAATGATCCACTTCACCTGTCGCTTCCAGCTCCCTACCCCTCTTGAGGGGCTGGCAGAGCTGCCCGGGTGCAGCGGGTGCCGTCTAGAGGGAGCCTCTGCCTCTCGCACACTCTGTACGCAGCAGAGTGGCTTCTCTGCCCATCCTGCCTGGAGCAGGGGGTAGAGGGAAGAAAGCAGACACAGGGGCAGCCATGGAAGGGCCTGCATTCCCTTGGCCTGGCATGGCCACTGAGTCCCAGGTTTCCCTGGGACAGGCGTGACCCATAAAAGAGCCATCTTGCCAGTCCCCGACCCAAGAGGGCCACCCTCGGGAGGGGCCTCAGTGCGGCGCCTGGGAGATGAGGCTGGAGACGAAGGGGAGGCTGGGAGGGGCTCTCGTGTATCAGGGAGTCGAGCAGGGGCAGGCCCTCGTCACGCCCCACTCCTGGAAAGAGGGGCAGCAACAAGAAGCTGCCCCACGGAGGGCCCAAGGCTATCACTGGGCTTCTCAAAGGGGCAGCAGCAGTCGAGAGAAAGCTTGTGACAGCGGCCAGCCAGGGGAGAGGCGCTGTCCCTTCCCTCGTCGTCCTATTAGGCCCTTGCGCAGTATCCCGCTGGCCAAGGGTGGGAAAGAGACAGAGTGACACAGGATGTGAGCGGAGTCTTGTGTGAGACTAGGCAGGGGCATTTCTTGACACCTGAAGGTGGACAGAAAGCTCTGGGCTCTTGTCATAGTTTGGATAAAAAGGTCCCCCAGAGAAGCTCATACGTTAGACAGTACAGCCAGGTTCAGAAGGTGGATCGCTATCCCTGCAGTCAGTCTCTCTCTCTCTCTCTCTCTGTGTCTCTGTCTCTGTCTCTCTCTTTATCTATCTCTTTCTCTCTGTCTCTGTCTCTCTTTCTCTCTGTTTCTGTCTCTTTCTCTGTCTCTCTGTCTCTCTCTGTGTCTCTTTCTCTCTGTCTCTGTCTCTCTTTCTCTCTGTTTCTGTCTCTTTCTCTGTCTCTCTGTCTCTCTCTGTGTCTCTTTCTCTCTGTCTCTGTCTCTCTCTGTCTCTGTCTCTCTCTGTCCCTCTTTCTCTCTCTGTTTCTCTCTATCTCTTTCTCTCTCTGTCTCTCTCTGTGTCTCTTTCTCTCTGTTTCTGTCTCTCTCTCTGTCTCTCTCTGTCTCTTTCTCTCTCTCTCTCTCTCTCTCTCTCTCTCTCTCCTTCCCGGCCACCATGAGATGAGAGCGGCCTTCCCCTTGCCGTGCCCTGCTGCTGAGCTGATTCTGCCTTGGAGCCAGCCAATCATGGACTGACCTCTCACACTGTGAGCCCCAAATAAACCTTTCTTCCTCTAAGTTGTGCGTGTCAGGTATTTTGGTCATGATGACAAAAAAAGCTGACTAAAACAGCTATGCCTGAGACACAGCAAAGGGAGGTAGAGCAGAGGCCACTGGAAGGCGGGGATGGGGGAAATGAGCTCCCCATGCACACCTCACTAAGCTCAGACTGCCCGATGACCTGGCGGGGCCCTGCATCTCACGGGTCACGGGTCCTTTGAGAACACCCTCCTTCTCTCTCAGGCAAGTACAGTTCTGCATCTAGGGGCACAAAAGTCTGTCATCTACCCTGGGGGTCAGAGGAACAGAGTTTTTGTTTTGTTTGGATTTTTGTTGTTGTTGTTGTTGTTTCGAGGTATTGGGAATGTAACCCAGGGGCATTCTACCTCTGAGCTACACCCCCAACCCTATTTTTTATTCTTTATTTGGAAACAGGGTCTCACTAAGTTGCCGAGGCTTCACTAAATAGCCGAGGCTGGCCGCGAACCTGCGATCCTCCTGTCTCAGCCTCCCAAGTACTGGGATTACAAGCATGCATGCGCCACCACACTTGGCAGAGGAACAGAGTTTTGACACCAGTCCTGCCCCCTTGCATCTGATGGCTCAGTTTCCCTGTTGTAGAATAAGGGTATTGGCCTGCACATACCTTCCCATGCTAAAATTCTTTGCAGCAGCATTTTTTTTTTTTTTTTGGCGGTACTGGGGATTGAACCCAGGGGCATTCTACCTCTGAGCTACACCCCCAGCCCTAATTTTTATTCTTTATTTTGAAACAGGGTCTCCCTAAGTTGCGAGGGCCTCACTAAGTAGCTGAGGCTGGCCACGAACCCAGATCCTCCAGTCTCAGCCTCCCAAGTACTGGGATTACAAGCGTGCGCCACCACGCCTGGCTATGCAGCAGCATTTTTTAAAAAATCATTCTGCAATTGTGTTAAACAGTTCTATGAACTGAATTGTGGCCCTCTAAGATCTGTATGTTGAAGCTGAACCCCCGGTGTGATGGTACCAGGAGACGAGGCATTGGGCAGTGGTTAGGGTTAGATGAGGTCATGAGGGTGGGGCCCCCGGGATGGGATTAGAGCACTTCTTTTTTTTTTTTTTGCAGTACTGGGGATTGAACCCAGGGGCGTTCAACCTCCGCACTACACCCCCGGCCCTATTTTTTATACTTTATTTTGAAACCGGGTCTCACGAAGTTGCAGAGGGCCTCACTAAGGAGAGAGAGAGAGAGAGAGAGAGAGAGAGAGAGAGGGCTGAGGCTGGCCGCGAACCTGGATCCTCCGGTCTCCGCCTCCCAAAGTACTGGGATTACAAGCGTGCGCCACCACGCCCGGCGCGGATTAGAGCACTTCTAAGCATCACACCAGAGAGCTTGCCCTCACCCGCCCCTTAGCATGCAGGACACCCTAAGAAGGCAGCCGTCTGCAAGCCAGGAAGAAGATCCTCATCCCGAGCCGACAGAGGCAAACAGCGTAAGATATTTTTTCAATTCATTATAAAATATATAAATAATATATGCTTGCTCTAAGTATAGGTTTTAAAGACAGAAAAAAAATTTAGCCAGGCATGGTGACACACGCCTGTAATCCCAGTACTTGGGAGGCTGAGACAGGAGGATCACAGGTTCGAAGCCAGCCTCAGCAACTTAGCAAGACTCTCAGCAACTTAGTGAAACCTTGTTTCAACATAAAAAATAAAATAGGGCTGGGGGTGTAGCTCAGAGGAAGAATGCCCTGGGTTCACTCCCCAGTACACACACACACACACACACACACACACACACACAGAGTTAATTAAGATTTCAAGGAGTGAGTTTCAATCACTTGGAGAGGACCTGGCCCTGACCCAGGAGAGAGCCTGAGCTAATAAGGCTTGGCAAACGCTGCGTCACCGTGGCTGAGGCAGTAGCCCGGTCTGTTTGCCAGCCGGTCCAGTTGCACCTGACTCTCTCTTGGGCTGCAGAGAACGCCTGCGTCAGGGCGGAAGCCTCGCCCTGGGCACCGTCAACAGGGCAGCTCCTGCAGCAGCCACCTGGAGAAGGAGACGTACTCACCTCTCACCTGGCACGGGCACCAACGTCCCAAAAGGCCCTAAGCCCGCCTCCCCTCTCAGGGCCTCAACTTTCCCATCAGTAAAATGGGAGGAGGAGAGCGTTCACCTCTGGGTCCCCCAGCCGTGTGCCATTTCAAGTGCATTTCAACTTTGCTCCACAGGACTCCGGTTCGGGGCCAGGTCCCTTTCCAGGGGCATCTGGTGCCAGAGAGACGGGCTCAGTTCTGGGGAAGGTGGGCTGTGTTTTCATTCCTTTCCCAACCCCCAGAGGAATACGGCCAAGCCCAGACACTCCAACTGCTTAGAGGAGGGAGAAGCCAGTGAGCTGGGGCAGGGCAGGCCGAGGCGGGAGGGTCTCTGCTCCCCGGTGTAACACAGAAGACCCAAAGTTTCAGAATTCAGGCTGTTCTTCCGTTGAACAACTATATTCTCAGTCCATATGCCCCTGGCTAGCGGTCTAACCCCTGCCTGTGTTCGGCAGGCACCCCCAAACTCCAGTGCTTCCCGGAACCAGAGCCACCTCTACAAACCCAGAGTGGGACCCTGGGTCTGTACTGATAACTGCACCCCAGTTCAGATACTTGGGGTCCCCGATCATGCACTGGGGTGCTGACCTCGAGGACACAATGAATACAGTTTGTGCTGTGTCACTAACAGAGAGGCCCAAGATTGCTCGTGGGGTGCTGACAAAGCCCAGACACCCCCAAAAAAGTCTGGCTTCCATATTCTGCCATCAGAAAACTTAGAATGACTCCAGATTTTCACCATCAGAAAACCCACACAGAGACTATGTTGGTTCAACGTCAATCTAAATTTTATATTTTATGAGTTAGGACTCTTTTTACTTTCAAATACATTGTGGGAATAGGGACTCCATAATCTTTTCTGTTCAAGCCTCGGAAGGCCTCAGTTGAGTATTAAATATAAGTACTATTCATTATCATCATCATCACTATTATTATCATCATCATGATAGCTCACACCTACCCAGTGCTCACTGTGAGCTAAGTGTTCTATATACATTTGACACTTTAGGACAAGTATATAGGACATTTGTCCTATATACATAGGACACAATTGTCCTATGAAGTAGGTTCTATTGTCATCCCCGTTTTACAGATGTGGAAACTGAGGCTCAGGGAGATCAAGTCACTTGCGGTGCTTCTACCAAGTGTGTGGCAGAGCTGGGGTTTGAACCTGGAGATCCAGGGTCTGTACTCTTAGATCCTGAGCATCCTCCGGGAGGAAGGCCCATGCCTGTCCCGCAGGTGCCTGACAAACCATCTCTCCCACATGACCATGTCTTTCTCCCCTTCCCACCCACCCAGACCCATGCCCGGACCCCTAGTTCCCAGAGCCACCTAGATGGCGCCAGAGCCGCTGCCTCTTACCTGTCAGGGAGCAGGCGAAGCGTCTACTCTTTGAAGAAGGGTCCCTGGAACTGGGCTGCCGCGGACGCCTTGACCTTCCTGCACTGCCGGGTGATGTACGGGGCCGTGGGTGCAGGGCATCGGGACGCCAGGCGGAGGCTGTAGCTGCATGGGAAGAGGAACAACATGCACGGTGACTGGGAGTCCAGTCTGCGCCCCTGACGCTGTTGGAGGAGTGGTGTCTCCAGGGCTCCCCCCACCGCCAGGCCCAGGCAGGAGGGTAGGCCTAGACACCTGGAGGCCACGGGCCGCACTGCAGCCAGAGGAACGTGGGTTTGACCTTCAGTGTACGCCTTGCCACGTTTGATCCACCACTTCCTCTCCCCCAGGGAACTGATCACAGAAACCTGGACAAGAGGAAGTGCCCATTTGCCCAGTTCTGAGAGCCGCAATGGGAAGATGGGTCCTGGCGACCCCCAGTGGACATGTAAGTGAGCCGCAAGGAGCTTTTGCTGTGTCAAGATGACAGCTTTACTCCTCTGACTCAGTTTCCTCGCCTGCCTCCCTGTTCTTCCTTGGTGCCAGGCCCAGCACCCGTAAGACAGAAAGTGTCTGGGAGGTCACTGTACACCTACCTGGGGCCAGGAGGGACAGGTCCCCTCCATGCCATGAGCCTCCACACTCAACATCTATTATCCCTGGGATCTGGACGGTCCCCCAAAGGCTCATGTGTTGAGGCGTGGTCCCCAGAGCAGCAATGGACAGAGGTGGAGTTTGGAGAAGCTCCGACCTCATCAGATTACTCCATTCACTGGATTAGTAATTTGGGGGGGAGCTGCTGGGGATTGAACCCAGGGGAGTAATCACCTCTGAGCTACACCCCTGGGTCCTTTTTATTTTTTATTCTGAAACAGGGTCTTGATAAGTTGCCAAGGGTCTCACTAAGTTGCTGAGGCCTGGCCTCAAACCTGTGATCCTCCCATCTAGCCTCCCAAGTACTGGGATTACAGGCGTGTGTCGCCATGCTCATCTTAGATTAACAATTGGAGTGGATTTACTGGGAGGTGGTGAAAACGGTAAGCAAGTAGGGCATGGCTGGAGGAAGTAGGTTGGTAGGGGCACAGCCTTGGGGACAATATCTGCCCCCTGGTCTCTTCCTGTCTGTCTGTCTGTCTGTCTGTCTCTCTCTCTCTCTCTCTCTCTCTCTCTCTCTCCCTCTGCTTCCCGGCTGCTGTGAGCTGAGCAGCTCTCCTTCGCCACATCCTGCCACCATGATGCCGCCAGGCAAACACGGGCTGAGACCTCCGAAACTGAGCCAAAACGAGTCTTTCCTCGTTTACATTGCTTGTGCCGGGTATTTTGGTCACAGCAACAAAAAGCTAGTTGACTGACACAACATCTGTCTCAGACCTTGTGTATGCCAAGCACTTCCACGTTGGGCATCTGGAGGGAGGACATGACTTCCCAGCAGAGATGTGGACCAGATCCTGCAAACAGTTGGGCTGTTTTTTACGATAACCCATTCTATGTGATTTGTCTTTTCAGAGAAGTTTTTAAAACATTATTTAAAAGATAGATAAGAGTGGGGTGTAGTGGTGCACACCTGTAATCCAAGTACATGGGAGGCTGAGATGGGAAGATTGCAGGTTCAAGGCCAGCCTCGGCAATTTTGTAAGACTCTCAGCAACCTAGCAAGACCCTGTTTCCAAATAAAAACATAAAATAGGGCTGGGGGTGTAGCTTGGAGGTAGAATGCCCCTGAGTTCAATCCCCAGTACCAAATATAATAATAATAAGAAGAAGAAGAAGAAGAAGAAGAAGAAGAAGAAGAAGAAAAAGAAAAAGAAGAAGAAGAAAAAGATAGATAACCAGACTCTTGTCCCTCCCTCCTCTCCTTTCACCCAGCTAACTCACGCTCATCTTTCAGGTTCCAGCTGTGACACCCCCTCCTCCAGGAAGCCTTCCTTCTTTAACTCCAGGGAGAGGTGCCCCCTCCCATGGGTTTCCACCGCTCCCTTATACCTCCCCATCCCGGCACCTGTGACACTGAATTGCAATTGCAGAATAAAGCCCCTGCCTTCATCAGGAGCTCTGAGAGCCCAAGGTCAGGGCCTGTGTCTTAGTTGCAGTTGTGCCCTCAGCCTAGCACAACAAAAAATAAGTTATTTGTTGAGTAAAAAGGACCATATGGCGCTTACTGCGTGCCCAGAACTGTGCTAAGTATTTCACATACACCCACTATCTTCAAACCACCTCCCACAGCGGGCACTGTTATCTGTGATTTCAGATGAGGAAACAGAGGCACGAAAAGCCTATTTGACGGTCGCCGCCTGTCTCTCTAGATAGATGTATGGGGTTGAGCAGGGCTCTGGTCAGAGCAGCGAGGTCGGGAGAGGTGGGAGGTGGGGCGGGCAGAAGCAGGCAGGGCAGACACTTCCAGGAGCCTCACCTGCTCCGGGTGTTGTTCCAGAGCCAGCTCTGCCAGAGAGGGCAAGAGAGGGGAATGGGGTCAGGCTCAAAGCTGGAAAACAGCAGGGTTTAAACGTTGGTTCTCAGCCGGGGCACACACTTGGGCACATCGGGAGGTATTTTTGGTTGTCACGGAGGAGGAGAGGGGTGTTGATACATATGGTGGGTGGGAACGTGGTTGGGGCCAGGCATAAGGCGGGCAGGGCTATGCATAAGACGGGCAGGGCTAGGTGTGAGGTGGGCGGGGCTATGGATAAGGTAGGCGGGCTATGCATAAGGCGGGCAGGGCTATGCATAAGACGGGCGGGGCTAGGCGTGAGGTGGGCGGGGC
>PVJS01005862.1:22594-62425 GCA_004027185.1 Glis glis
GGGGTAGGCATGAGGTGGGCGGGGCTAGGCATGAGGTGGGCAGGGCTAGGGAAGCTAGTAAACATCCTACAGTGCATAGGATCAACCCCTCACCACAGAAAGCCACTCAGCCCAAAGTGCTAACACAGTCAGCCTCCCTCAGCCACGGTGGACATGTCCCAAGACCCCGCGTGGGTGCTGCGAGTCCCAGAGAGTATGGAACTCCATATAGACTATGTTATTCCTATACAAACATACTTATGACAAAGTGTAATTTATAAGTTAGGTAGGAAGAGCATAAGAGTAACAAATAATATGATGGAACAATTATGACAATATATGGTAATAAAAATTATGGGAATGTGGTCCCTCTCTCTCTAAATATCTGCCTATACTTTCACGGCCTCTCTTTTCAGATCTGGACCTCCAGCATCACTACTCTTACCCGTTGGGGCCGTTGTTAAGTAAAATAAGGGTCACCTGAGCACAAGCACCGTGACGCCATGACAACTGGATGTACGACACGGGGTAAGTCACTCCAGGCCTCTCGGCCCCCAAACTTGTCCCCTCCTCTGTAAACCAGAGGCAATCTCTCCAGCCTGCTGACCCAGAGCAGGGCTGGGAAGAGCCGGGACAGGCTGTGGGCGCCCTTTGCCTGCTGGGAAGAGGTCACACGTGTGAGGAGTGTTAGGAGTGTGGCCACATGGGGCCCAGAGCTGGGAGCAGGAGCTGAGCCCGGGCCCTGACTGGTCCTGCGGCTGAGCATCCTGCAGGGCTTCTGAGCGGCAGCGTTTGGGCGGGACTTTGGGGGGGAGCCCCGTGTGGGTTAGGGTTTCGTGGCTTTCAATTGACCATGGACTTCGAAACCATCCAACTCTAATCGTTTGCACTATGTATACAGTAGCAGCCATATGCACTGAGCACGGGGGCCTTTGAGGCCTCCCTGTGCCTCATCCCCAACGAATCAACCTCAGAGTCCCCCAACCGTACCTCCAGGCCCATGCGCCTCTCTGTCCCCACTGCCACCACCCAGCAGGACCATGACATCAGCATCTTCTGCAGGGACAGGGCAACACCGGTCCATGGGTCTCCCCACTTCCACTCTCTCCCTCAATCCATCTCCACCAAACAAGAGAGGCATTCATGGGGACCGCCGGGCATGACGACGACCCTGGACCCATCACTGCCAAGACCTCACAGCGCAGGTAGAACCCAGCACGCCCCGCCTGTGGCCCTGCCTGTGGCCCTCCGCCCCCCTCCTCGGCTGTGGACTGGGTCTGCTTCTCAGCCAGGCCTGGCTCTTGAGACCTCAGCGCCCCCAGCCTGGCTTGTGCCTCCCCGGCCCCCTCTCCCCACGCTTTCTTGTCGTCTAGATCTCAGCCTACGCATCTCCTCCTCGCCAGGCCTCTCCAACCGCCCTAACGTGGCCACTGCGTCGGCCCCCGCTCCTCTCCAGCGCATTACCCTGTGTTTTCTCTCCCTATGGTCTTTCTGGATCTCTCACTCAGAGCAAGCCCCTCGCCTGTTGACTGTTTACCCCTCCACTGATGGTCTCAACGACAGACATCCTCGAGGGTGGGGACCGGGCCCTGCTCGCAGCTGAATCCCAAGCGCCCAGCACAAGGGCTGGCGCCAGGGAACCGGCGGGTGGATGGCAGCACGCAGGAAGGACGTAAGGACTGGGGTGGAGACGGCCAACGCTAAGGAGGTAGGGAGGATGGACGGGTGGATGAAGACAGGAAGGGGAATTCTAAAGTGGGCAGGTGCTGGGCATGGGGTGCACACCTGTAATCTCAGTACTTGGGAGGTTAAGACAGGAGGTTCACAGCTTTGAGGCCAGCCTTGGCAACTTAGAGAGAACCTGTTTTAAAACAAAAAATAAAATAAAATAGGGCTGGGGGTGTGGCTCAGAGGTAGAATGTTCCTGGGTTCAATGCCAGGACCACAAAAAAATATTAAAGTAGACAGGTGAGATGCCCCTCCCTGGTACCCCTGGGGGACAGGCTGTTACAGGACCACACATTCCTGGGCCGGGCCCACCACCCAGGCCCAGCAGAACCAGCATGTCAGGTGCAAGGACCCTCACAGTGCCCCCAGCACTGCCCCAGTTACGTGTGCATGATGTCAGCCAGCAGGGACAAGCAAGGTCATTACAGGCTGCTCCCCGCTGGTTTCAGTGACGACAGTTACTGCGCAAGTGATTTCTTTGTGTGTGTGTGTGTGTGTGTGTGTGTGTGTGTGTGTGTGGTACCAGGGGTTGAACCCAGGGAAATTTTACCTCCGGGCTACACCCCCAGCCCTATTTTTTTTTATTCTTTATTCTGAAACAAGGTCTCACTAAGTTGCGGAGGGCCTCACAAGTAGCTGAGGCTGGTCACGAACCTGGATCCTCCGGTCTCAGCCTCCCAAGTACTGGGATTACAAGCGTGCGTCACCACGCCTAGCTGATTTCTAGCAAGCCAGCCCATACTTCTCAAAAGCCCCTGAACCATCACCATCCACAGAATGGCCAGAGAGACTCACTGGTCAGTGACCGATGCCCACCGATTCCGCAAACTCTGGGGGGCTCACTGCTTACAGGTGCTGGGACTGGTGCTCCAGGTCTGCAGACCACCCCGGAGGAGCACACAGCCACGCGCAACCCAGGCTGCCGGCCGCACGCTTGGTGCGTGCCGCTCTTCCATTACACCCAATTCAAAAGAGTGCGGTCGGATGGTTTCCAAGTCCATGGCCAATTAGAAGTAGCAAAATGAACAGACGAGAAAGAAAAGAGCTGTTGCGTTGAACCAAATAGAGTCTATAGCAGTGACATCACACATGTCCCCAGAAGGGGGAAGGAAGGCGATTTCAAGGGGGAAGAAACACCAGGCACCAGGCCACGGATGCACCAGGCTCCATCCAAGGTGTGTGCCTCGACTGTCCTCGGCAGGAGAGGCAGCGAGACAAGCCATGGCGAGGTCGAAGACTTCCAGCCTCCGCTGTGAGAAGGTCCATTTCTGTCCTTGGAGCCACCCCGGGGTTTGGTATTTTGCTAAGACGATCAACCTGCCCGAAGTCACAGCCCTCCTACTTGGTACGATCAGATCTGAATGCGGGCTCAGACCCTGAGCCTGTCACCTCTCGGCAGGACTCCCTCCAGAGGTGAGCCACCCACAGCGTGGGCTCCGCCCATGACACAGCACCCAGGCCTGTTCTGCATCTGGCCTCTGAGCTCCAGGCCCGGCCATTAGGCACCATTTAATTTACATGCCGACGTGACGCCTCTTGAACATCTGCAAAGCCCCTTAAATTCAGACCCTGATCCAAACTTATGATTGACACCCATGTGTGCACGCACGCACACGCATGCGCACACACACACGCACACATGCACCCACACATACAACGCTCCTTTTCTTGCTTTTTGGCACTCTCTTTGTACCCTAAAGGCCCCCACCTGTCACCTGCTCCCTCTGGTTCACCTTCCCCCCTCCTCTTCCACCACATGGGAAGCTGTCCCTCCCTGGGCCTCCTGCGGGCTCCTTCCTGGCTGGACTTCTCGCTTCCACGCAGGCTCCCCTCCCATCTGTTCCACAGAAGCATGACTTTCTCCTTCCTGAAGGGCAAAGCGGATCATGACACGCCCTTGCTGTCACTCCCGCTGCACCTGTCGCTCCCAGGATGGGCCCTGGTTCCTTCACACGTAGGATGCAACTGTGCTGACCTCCGGCCACCTCATTCTCTTTGGTGCTTGTTACTCCAGCTAGCCTGGGTGGATCCCTCCTCGGGTGATCTTCAGCCCTGGCTACCCTCAAGATCCACCCAGAGAGGCCTGCCTGCACCAGAGGCCATGACATCAGAATCTCTAGGACTGGAGCCAGGTGCAATAGCACAGGCCTATAATCCCAGTATTTGGGAGGCTGAGACAGGAGGATCATGGCCTTGAGGCCAGCTGGCCCTGTTTCTTCTTTCTTTCTTTCTTTCTTTCTTTCTTTCTTTCTTTCTTTCTTTCTTTCCTTTTTCTTTCTTTCTTTCTTTCTCTCTCTCTCTCTCTCTCTTTCTTTCTTTCTTTCTTTCTTTCTTTTCCTTCCTTCCTTCCTTCCTTCCTCCCTTCCTTCCTTCCTTCCTTCCTTCCTTCCTTCCTTTCTTCCTTCCGTGGTACTGAGGATTGAACCCAGGGGCATTCTACTTCTGAGCTACACCCCCAACCCTATTTTTTATTCTTTATTTTGAAACAGGGTCTCACTAGTTGCGGAGGGCCTCACTAAGTAGCTGAGGCTGGCCGCTAACCCGGATCCTCCTGACTCAGCCTCCCAAGTACTGGGATTACAAGCGTGCGCCACCACGCCCGGCAAGGCCCTGTTTCAAAATAAGAAAAGAGTGGGGATGTGATCAAAGGTTGAATGCCCCTGGGTTCAATCCCTAGTACAAAAATAAAAATAAATAAATAAATAAACAAACCTCTGGGGGTGGGACTGGGCATCCGTGATTTTAAGCTCCCCAGTGATTCCAACTGCAGCCACCGTTGAGAGCCACTACTGCTCGGGGGGTGACTCCCTGGCCGCCCTCTCGAGGCAAAGAACCTGGGTCAGATTCTTGTAGCACATGGTCCTTCCCGCGCAGTCTCCTGGTATCTGGGACTGCTGGATGAATGTGGGTCCCCCAGCAGACGGTGTGGCCTAGGACAGCAGAACTGGGTTGGCTTGAGCTCATCGTTGTACCCTTTTTTCTTTTCTGGGTTTTTTTTGTTTTGTTTTGTTTTGTTTCATTTTGGTAATGGTCTTTGAACCCAGGGGCATTCTACCTCCAAGCTACACCTCCAGTCCTTTTTATTTTATTTTTCATTTTGAAACAGGTCTCACTAAGTAGCTGAGGCTGGCCTGGAACCTGCGATCCTCCTGTCTCAGCCTCCCAAGTACTGGGATTACCAGCATGTGCCACTCGGCCTGGCTACATCATCGTATCCTTAGCACCTGATTTGAGTGAATGAAGGGTAGATCCTCAAAACTTCAATGAATGGAGAAATGAGGGATTCCAGACTCCATGATATTCCTGCTATACAGGCTCTCTCAGACACCAAGAAATCTGCACCCACTTAGTGCAGGGGCAAGAAGAGAGATTTAATGGGCTCCCATGGACATCCCTCTGTGACCGCTGGTAAAACACATGCCACTCAGAATCCTCAACCCAAGGCATTGGATGAGTCGAGCAAGATCAGCAGAAACTGGTTTTAGGAAGCAGGAAGCCTAGCATTTGCTGAGATTTTCATACAAGCTGAGCATGGTAGTGCATGCCCGTAATCCCAGTACATGCGAGGCTGAGACAGGAGGATTACGGGTTCGAGGCCAGCCTCAGCAACTTAATGAGGTCCTCAGCAACCTAGTGAGACCCAGTTTCAAAATAAAAAAAATAAAGCTGGACGTGGTGGTGCACGCTTGTAATCCCAGTACTTGGGAGGCTGAGACAGGAGGATCGCCAGTTCATAGCCAGCCTCAGCAACTTAGTGAATATTTCAAAATAAATAAAAAATGAAATAGGACTGGGGTGTAGCTCAGAGGTAAAATGCCCCTGGGTTCAATCTCCAGTACCACACACACAAAAAAAAGATTTTCATACAAAGTTACAAAGTGGTTGAACTTTTAAAAAGGGGAGGTGGCTGGGCGTGGTAGCGAATGCTTGTAATCCCAGTACTTGGGAGGCGGAGACAGGAAGATCCGGGTTCGCAGCCAGCCTCAGCCACTTAGTGAGGCCCTCCGCAACTTAGTGAAACCCTGTTTCAAAATAAAGAACAAAAAATAGGGCTGGGGGTGTAGCTCGGAGGTAGAATGCCCCTGGGTTCAATCCCCAGTACCGAATGAAAAAAAATAGGGGAGGTGTTTGGAGGGGGGCCTGCTCTGCACAGTCTTGGCTCTGAGTGGGACGTCCACTTGCAGAGTGCACGGCACAGCCTTCCCTCGAGTGCACAACGTGGAACCAGAAATCACGGGCTGTCCTCCATCAGCCCATCCCCAATCCGTACAGACAGGGAGGAGCGGGGAAGGCAGGCAGGCGTCTAAAGCTCCCGGTCCCCACCCGGCTCCCTGGCAGGCTCAGACACGGTTGGTGGCCGCAGAGTCGTGCTCCTTGGGGCTGTAACGTGCAGCTGTCAGCGCGGCGCAGCGTCTGCTCCACCCCGACATCCATGGAGGGCGGCTTCATTCTTTTCATTCAACCATTTGTTTCCCGAGGCCTGATCTAGCCTTGGGGACTTGGCACAGCGGTTGGCTCTGCCAGGAAAGCTCCTTCCTGGGCGATCACGTGGCCCGCCCCTCCCTCCCGCCGGCTTTTGTCCCAGCGTCTCCTTCCCCAGGAGCTGCCCCAACTGCTCGATGGGTTTGAAAGTCTGAGTCCCCGCCCTGGAAATCCCCATCTCCAGCCCCCTTTATTTTCTTGACTGAGCCTATCACTATCTAACTACTCTGTATTTTCTCCGGGGTTTACTGTCTGTCCTGGAGGCTCCAGGCGGGCGGCCTGGGAGGCTGTGGTGTCCCTCACGTGTCCCCAGCTCCCACACCACTGACTGCCACACGGGAGGCAGAGGTTAAATATTTGCTGGGTGACTGGTGCCTGCCGTGTGCCAGGCGCTCCGCAGGCGGCGGTTTGGGTGGATAAACATAGAGTTCTTTACCCGCTGACGCGGTTTACTGACTGCAGCCTGGAGAGGAAAGGCTGTTTCAGAGGGAGTCAGATGCCAGTGCTAGGCCAGAACTCGGGCCTCCCGGCTCCCCAGACGCCCCTTTCCTCGGCCCCCAGTGGCTTCTGCTAAAGGAGAAATCCAGATACAATGAAATACGCACGAGAAACAAACAGAAGAAACAAGCAGGCCAGCGTGGGGGAGAAGAGGGAGGAAATGCGGGCGTGGTGGCGCAAGTTTGTAATCCCAGTACTTGGATGGCTGAGACAGGAAGATTGCAGGTTCGCGGCCAGTCTCAGCAATTTAGTGAGGCTCTCAGCAACTTAGCAAGACCCTGTTTCAAAATAAAAATAAAATAGATCTGGAGATGTAGAATGCCCCTAGGTTCAATCCCCAGTACCACACAGAGAAGGAAGAGGAGGAGGAGGAGGAGGAGGAGGAGGAGGAGGAGGAGGAGGAGGAGAACAACGGCTGGGAAGGTGACATGGGGGACATTAGGAAGATTCTAAGACTGGAGGCGCTGGCTCAGGTCCCAAGCAGAGAGAGCAACACAAGGGCCCAGGGACAGTAACGTTTGACCTGACAGTCTGCCCAGGCCACCGCCTGTGAGTGAGCCAGGATGTGCCCTGCCCACTAGCAGGTCCCCTGGTGCTCAAGCCCAGGAAGCTAGGAGACAGGGCAGAGGTGATGTCACACAGCAGCCGAGCCTCTCATCTCTGACTGAGACCAAGGAAATGAACTGAAAAGGGGAAAAAAATACAAAAGACATAATAATAATATAAAAATTTTAAGCCAGGTGTGGTGGAGCACACCTGTAATCCCAGTACTTCGGAGGCTGAGACAGGAGGATCATAGGTTCGTGGACAGCCTCAGAAAGTAGTGAGACTCCCATCAACCTAGTGAGACCCTGTTTCAAAATAAAAATGAAATCGGGTTGGGGGTGTAGCTCAGAGGTAGAATGCCCCTGGGTTCAATCCCCAGTACCAAATTTTTTTTTTTTTTTTTTTTTTGCGGTACCAGGGATTGAACGCAGGGGCATTCTACCTCCGCACTACGCCCCCGGCCCTATTTTTTTTTTATACTTTATTTTGAAACCGGGTCTCACGAAGTTGCGGAGGGCCTCACTAAGGAGAGAGAAAAAAATTTTTTTTTAAATGGGCAAAGGACACCCAATCATTGAGCGAGTGACTTCATGACACGAAGAGATGATTCATAGAGAAATACAAATGCTGACGAATTTGAGAAGATATCTCTTCCCTCGCCTACATCAAATAACCGCAAGCTAAACAAAACGGGGCCCCTTTCCCTGGTCAAATTGGGGACACTGCAGCACACACAGCTGTTGCGGGTGAAGGAATACGACGTGGGTCTGACAGGCGGGGGATCCCCGCCTCCTCCAGGGCCCCCTCCCCCATTTGGGGAGCAGTCCCTGACCTATGGCTCCTAAGAGCCTCTCCATCAATTCCCCCCTCTTTCTTTGGTATTGGGGATTAAACCCAGGGGTATTCTACCTCTGAGCTACACTCCCGGTTCCCCTTTTTTTTCTTCAAAGACAGAGATTTATTTAGCAAAGTAAGAAGTGCACATTCAAGGGAGAATGCAGTCCAACCCAAAAGTGAGAGAGGCCATTTTTTAAAAATTTTGAGACAGGTGTGGTGGCGCACGCTTGTAATCCCAGTACTTGGGAGGCTGAGACAGGAGGATCGCAGGTTCGCGGCCAGCCTCAGCTACTTAGTGAGGCCCTCTGCAACTTAGTGAGACCCTGTTTCAAAATAAAGAATAAAAAATAGGGCTGGGGGTGTAGCTTGGAGGTAGAATGCCCCTGAGTTCAATACCCAGTTCAGCAAAAAAAAAAAAAAAAAAAAAAAAAAAAAATTGAAACAGGGTTTCACTAACTTGCTGAAGCTGGCCTCGAACCAGCGATCCTCCTGTCTCAGCCTCCCAAGCACTATGAATGATTACAGGCGTGTGCCACTGCACCCGGCCCTCAAGTCCCTCTTCAAGCCACCCTCCCCAGCCCCCGTGATGAGCTGAGACTGTGACCCAGACAGCAGAAGCCCTGGGGGTAAGACTGAGGGCCAGAGGGTGGCACGTCGCCTCCCAGGCTCTGTCCCAGCTGAGAGGAGGGCCACCTCCGACCATAGTGCCTGGTCTGAACAGAAAAACAAAGCAGAGGAGGGGGATTAGGAGCCTGTGGTGGGCAGGCGGGGCTGCGGGGCGGGAGAGCAAGGAGGACTCAGAAATAGTACTGTGTGAGCCAGGGCTTGAAGAAGGGGGGCCGCCGCACAGACCCCAAGAGGTGGGAACGGAAGTGCAAAGGCCCTGAGGTGACAGCCGCCTGGAGAGCCAGAGAGGGGAACAGAGAGGAAGGAGGGTCTCCTGGCCCTGAGGTGACAGCTGCCTGGAGAGCCAGAGAGGGGAACGGAGAGGAAGGAGGGTCTCCTGGCCCTGAGTGACAGCTGCCTGGAGAGCCAGAGAGGGGAACGGAGAGGAAGGAGGGTCTCCTGGCCCTGAGTGACGGGCTGCTGGACATTGACTGAGGGGGGACAGAACAGAACCAGGGACGCCAGTGAGGAGGCCACTGATGGAGGGATGGGAGTCCAGCGGACTCCAGAGCAGGACTGTCCCCGCTCTGCAGAGGCCAGGGCAGTCATGTGCGGAGACAGTTTGGTTTCTGGAGGACTCCACAGACACCCCGGGGTGGGTATCAGGCGGGCGGCTGAGAGGAGACTCCGAGGAGGAGATCACTTTGAGACCTGTCAGTGTGCAGATCCCGCAGGGAGCAGAGAGGGGAGAGGAGGAGGAGTCGGGGCAGAGGGCAGGAGCAGGACAGGGGTGATGCCACCTAAGCAGGAGGGTGGTGAAGGCGGCAGCGTCTCAAGGTCGCCACAGCTTCCGCTGGTGTGAGGAGACGCAGCGGGGAGCCACCGCTGCGCTCAGGTCCTGCTGGCTGCACCTAACTTTGGTGGCAGCAGCTCGCAGCCTGGAGAGACGCTCATCTGAGAGTGAGTGGGCGGGTGGGGGGAACTGCAGGGAGCAGGGAACACAGGGCTGGGCACCGAAGGACAGGTGCTCTGCGGGATGCTCCTCCGTGCCCCCTGCCAGCCACCAGGGGCATCTGGAGTGAGACCCCTGCCCGCACCGTGCCTCCCCGTGCGTCTGGACTGAGACCCCTGCCCGCACCGTGCCTCCCCCTGCGTCTGGACTGAGACCCCTGCCCACACCGTGCCTCCCTGTGCATCTGGGTTGAGACCCCTGCCTGCACCTTGCCTCCCCCTGCGTCTGGGTTGAGACCCCTGCCCACACCGTGCCTCCCTGTGCATCTGGACTGAGACCCCTGCCCGCACCGTGCCTCCCGGCACGTCTGGGTTGAGACCCCTGCCTGCACTGTGCCTCCCTGTGCACACTGGGAGAGCTCTCCTGGAACGACAGTCCCCAAAGCTGGTTGGGCCACAGAGCCTGCCATGGAAGTCTTACCTAACTCTCTGTAAGTCCCCAGAGCACAAATCGTTCTGAGACGATGTCGGACGTCTTGTGCTTTTGCCAGAGGGAAGGGAAGGGCGGAGGGTGCAGGAACCGGCGCCCAGGGAAGAGGAGCCTGAGATGAGGCTGAGGTCCACAGTGGGACCTGCGGGGCCACCAGCCATTTCCAAAATGGTTGGCATCTCCCATAGCGGGCGCCCCTTGTGCTCCGAATGAAGCCCCCAGACCAGGAGTCAGGGGCGAGAAGAAAGAGAAGCGGGGCAGGCACCGCTTGGGAGGAACACTGGGGCTGGGATTCAGGAACCTTGTTTCAGTCCTAGCTCCCCTGCTGACTTGCCGTGTGACCCTCTGGGAAACACCTCCACCTCTCTGAGCTACAGTAAAATGAGATGTCAAGCAAGGAAAAAATAGCACGATTCACTGAGTACTTAACTATGCATGGGGAGGGGGCCTACGGCAGGTGCCTTGCGAGGTTCCTCAAACCCCCTTGACCCAGCGAAGCAGGGCTGCGATGACCCTATTTTACAGAGGGGACATCAGCTCACGGAGGGAGAGAAGCTGGGCGTCCAAGCCCTCTAGGTCACTGAGGGAAGCAGTCAAGATTTCAATCCAGGACCACGTGATCCAGAGCCTGTGTCCCGTCCCAACAAAGCCCCCAGTGATGGGGATCTTCAGCACCGCAGGGCAGCAAGGGGAGACCCCTCCGCCAAGAAGAGCCACACAGCCCCCCGCCCCCTCAGGAGCCAAGTCTGCCTTGGGCTCAGAGCACAAGGCTCGGAGGATCCCTGAACAGAGGGTTTCAGAAGGCCCTGGTGGGTTTAATACGCTCCCAATGCCGGTTGCCACCCCTAGAGATTCGATTTAGGTGGTTTGGGGTACAATTCGATTTAGTGCGGTATTGGGATTTTGAGAGTCCTCTCTGCGAGCCACAGGTCTAGATGCCTCTACTGACAGGTCTAGACACCTCCCCGGGAGCCTGTTGGTCCTGCAGCCTCCCAGCCCCAGCCGCCTCGAGTCGGAACCCCACATTTGAATGCGGTCCCTGGGAGAGGCTGTGCACACCGGAGCTGGAGGAGGAGGCGGCTGGGGACTGACCGCTGGGCATGCCTGTCTGACCCGAGGGGCTGGCGCCTAGTGACCTCCTGTGGATAAAGTCCCTTGGTGTGAGCTGAGGGGAGGGAATGCAGGTGGCCCCTGGGGAACAGGGATGAAGGTCTGAAATAGCAGCCTGAAGAGTCGTGGAGGTTCCTTCCAGGTGGGACACAGGAGGTCTCCACATTCCCAGTGACTGACAGTGCCTGGGGGCGGGGGGTGGTGCTAATGTGGTGTCTTCATTGACTGTCCCCTCTAACCGTGTGAGATGGTTAGCATGCCTTTGTGTGTGTGTGTGTGTGTGTAGGGGGTACTGGGGATTGAACCCAGGGGCATTCTACCTCTGAGCTACACCTCCAGCCCTATTTTTTCTTCTTTATTTTGAAACAGGATCTCACTAAGTTGCGGAGGGCCTCACAAGTTGCTGAGGCTGGCCACTAACCTACGATCCTCCTGTCTCAGCCTCCCAAGTACTGGGATTATGAGCCTGTGCCACCACACCTGGCTTGTAATGCCCTTTTAAGGCTGTTCTCAGCAGAACAGAGAGGCTAAATAACTCATCTAAGGTCACAGCGCACCATGAGTAGAAGAGGAGGAAGAAGGCAGGATTCTCACCCAGGCCTCAACTCCTCGGCCAGAGCCCGCCTCTCAGCAGGCATTCCCCTCCCCTCTCCGCAGCCTGAGGGAGGCCTGAACCCAGCAGGCTCCTGATTTGGCCTCTCCACACCCAGAATCCCATCATGCCTCTGCCTTGTGAGCTTCCAGGCCAGGCCCTGAGGTCTGGAGGCCACGAGTTCCCCAGACCTGTTTGGCCTGAATTCTAAATACTCAGCGTGTGATGAGCTCGTCACACCTGACCCAGTTAACAGGAATGCTGGCCCGGCTGGCCCGGGGCGTGCAGTGGCCTCAGCCACAGGCAGCTGCCTGCAGGGAAACCCTCCAAGGCCGCCTCCCCTCCTGCCAGGGCCAGAAGGTGCCAGGGAGACCTGGCTTCCAGACGAGGAAACCGAGCTCGCCTCAGAGTGTAAACAACAGCTGTACGTTGTCCTGGGGGGCGGAGGGGAGGTGAGGGTGTGGCTCATTGGGGAGGGCGGGATGGGAACTTTAGGAGGCAGGTGGCCTTCTGGGCGCCACCCCCAGCCAGGGCACCTGCCCTCTCTAACGGCCGCCATTGGGTGGGGAGCCCTGGGGAGCCAGTCTGAGTCTGTTCATTTCTGGGCTACAGAGCCACCATCGCACCTGGCACAGGGATGCTCAGAGAACGCCACTTGAGCCAAGAAACAGCAAACCTGGAGCCAGGCTTATTTCTGATGGCGCTCGACCCCCAAATGTGCCTGCCCCTGTCGCTCAAGAACTGAATTCTCCAAGGACCGGCTTCCATAAGGCTTCGCCCATTGCCAAGGTCCCGCCCAAACCATGGGACGGGGTCCCTGTTCTTACAATTTTTGAACCCGAGTCTGCAGCCCTCGGGCCTCGTCAACAGACCCTCCCCATTCCGCTCGGGCAGGGCATTGAGTCCTGGGACGTCGTGCTGCAGGAAGCACGCCACTGCTCCTGATGTGGGCAGTGGGGTGGAGAAGCCCCCACCAGGCTGAGGAGCAGAGCCCCCGGCCTCCCGGCCCCCCACGCCTGCGACCCCCGGTGCCAGCCTGCCCCCAGCCCTGCCCCTCCTTCTGCCCCCCAGCTGAGCCCAAACGGCCTGCTTTCTTCAAAAGGAAACTAACTTCTAAGAACTGGAGAGAAGCCAGGAAAACACAAACAAATACAAATGTGTCAAGAATGATGAATGTAGGACAGGCAAGAGATGGATGGTCTCCTTAGGACATCCGACAGGAAAGCTCTTTAAATGGTTAAATTCTACAAGGACACTAGGACTACACTATTACCACTCTACCTTTTTTTTTTTTTTTGGCAGTGCTGGGGATCCAAGCAAGTATGTGCTCTACCACTGAGCCCCATCCTCAGCCCAACACTCCATCTTTTAAAGATGATCGCGGCCATGCCCGCATGGTGGCCCACGCCTGTCATCCCAGTACTTGAGAGGCGGAGACAGGAGGATCTCTGAGGTTCGAGGCCAGCCTCAGCAACTTAGCAAGACTCTCAGCAACTTAGCAAGATCCTATTTCAGAACAAAAAATAAAAAGGGCTGGGGTGTATCTCAGAGGTAAGAATGCCCTTGGATTCAATCCCCCAGTACCAAAAAAAAAAAAAAAGACGATTGAGGCCAAAGAAGTTAAAAGAGGTAGGTCAACTCCACGGACAAAGAAAAGTTCAACCTCCATGAGGGTTGGAGCTGTTGGATGGAAGGGTCTCCTAAGCCTTGAGTGGCACCTGCGCTGGTGCTGGGGTTTCTAGAACTTGGTGTCCCGGCCCAGGTTGAAGACAGGATGCCATGGGAGCAGGCCCATGGATGCTAATGACAGAGGCGGCTGCTCTCTGCTCCTTTGCAGTGGAGGCCTATGGGAGCCACTGCGGGTGGTGCCCTTGCTACCCAGGGCATTTGGCAGCCTGTCTCCAGAGACGGGGCGTGCCAGACAGGGCTGGCACTGCCATGGGAAGGGCAGGCTTCCTGTGTGTCTGAACAGGCGCTAGGTGACGGGGAGCTGCTGCTGCCCTGGGCTGGTCCCGTAGCATGCGTGGGGACAGGAGGCAGAGCCTGCTCAAGTGCCTCCTCCCCAAAGCCCGTCTCCCAGCTGACCGCAAACAGGCTGGAGGGTGGCTGGGCTGGGACCGTCCAACCCATTTCACACATGATGAGGCTGAGGGGCCTGCAGAGCTCAGATGACAGGGGGCCCCCTCTGGGCTGCTCAGCCCTCCACAGATCCTGCACCCAGTCTGGGTGGTAAACAGCTCATTCAATGGATGGAGGTCCTTCAAATAGGCTCCTCCGGGCGGGGGACAGGGACCTGGCCCAGCCAGACGCAACCCCGGGAGCTCAGGGCTCACAGCCAGGCAGAGGGAGAGGCGGGTTGAAAACCCTCCTAATGTTCCCTCTGTGTTACTGGCATCTGCAACACTGAGCTGGGCAGGACTGGTCCCCAGATGCCCGTGAATACTCATGATCATCTGCGTTATAGCAGTTAACACTTCCGTTTACGATATGACAAGCATTTGACACAACGAATTTAATCCCCCCAAGAATTTTCGGAGATGCGCGCTCCTGCATTTCACGGAGGAGGAACCAAGGCGCAGAGAGGTAAGGCAGTGTCTAAGAACGCACAGCTGGCAAGAGCCAGGATTGAAGCCCAAGCCGTTACCCGCAGTTTGGCTTGTGAATCCTAACGGGTATGTCTCTGTATGGTTCCCGGGCATTTTATGTGCGGCCAGGCGGTGCAAATTCCCAAGAAGAGGAGACAGCTTGTCGTGTACCCCAAACATATTCCCCCCATTTAGCTGATAACTTGCGGCTGTCTATTCCCGTGTAGATACCGGGGGTATGGTGGTGAGCCAGGCCTACAAAGGGAGAGCTTCCCAAGGAGATGGTGTTGCTCAGAGGCCTATGCTGAGCTGCAGGGGGAGCCCGTTAAGCATCACAAATATTTTAAAATTTAACCTTTTTAGGTGGAAGTTTTCTAAAATCAGCCAGAGGAAGCAACATGTTCTAAATTTAACTTAGTCCTCTCTTAGAGTCAGATTTTCAACTCTGCGCATGCACCATGCCATTACACAGGGATGTCCTTGGGGCTTTGAAGGTGAGCAAGCCTTCTTATCCACACGTGAGAACTGCATGTTCGAATTGACTTATCAATACTCATCAATCGAGCGCCTGTAAGTCGGACCTCAGTATCCCTAGGGGATTGGCTCCAGGGTCATGGGTACCCAAATCTGTGCATGCTCAAGCCCCTTATATTAAATAGCACAGAGAGCCAGGCATGGTGGCACAAGCTTGTAATCCCAGGACTTGGGAGGCTGAGACAGGAGGATCGCAGGTTCGCAGTCAGCCTCAGCTACTTAGTGAGGCCCTCTGCAACTTAGTGAGATCCTGTTTCAAAATAAAGAATAAAAATAGGGCTGGGGGTGTAGCTCGGAGGTAGAATGGTCCTAAGTTCAATCCCCAGTACTGCAAATAAAATAAAATAATACAATAAAATGGCACAGAGCCAGTACTGGGAGGCTGAGATAGGAGGATAGCAGGTACGAGACCAGCCTTAGCAATGCAGCGAGACTCTCAGCAACGTAGCAAGACCCTGTTTCAACATAAAAAGGGCTGGGCTGTAGCTCAGAGGTAGAATGCCCCTGGGTTCAATCCCTAGTACCAAAAATTAAATAAATAACATAACATAAAATGCACCCTATTTGTATAGACTATGTTTAGAGACTAATGACCAGGAAAAAATTCTGTACACGTTCTGTAAAGATGTAATTTTTTTCCCCGAATATTTGCAACCCACGGTTGGTTAAATCTGTGGTTAAATCTGTGGGATTGCAGATAGAGCTGACTGCGTATGCCTGACTCTGCGCCAGGCTCTGGAGAGCACGGCAGAGCGCCCAGTGGACCTGGTGTCTGCCCTCATGGGGCACATGTTCTATAAAAGCAATGTCATTCCATAATATATTATACACAATTAAAAACTGATTAGTATTGAGGAGGAAACAAAGAGCCTCCCAGGGCTCAGAACAAGGGACTGGCCACAGAAGCACCGTGGGTGCGTGCGTGGGTGTGGGGGGTATGCACACACACACGCTTGTGTGTGTGATCTCTATGTTATGTCCCGCGCTAGGGTCCACAGGACACATGGCGTGTGTTTTGAGATATGCTTCACTTTACAACACTGTCTTTTATTGGGGAGAGCATAAGTAACTTGACGCAAAGGAAGAAAGAAAATTCTAGAAGAGGTCATTTTGGCTTCTCCTCTACCTCCACCTCTTTCCTGCCCCCTTGTGCCTCAGACTCCAAGTAAGTTTCCCACTAGGGAATTTGGGCAGTTTGCAAATTCACACAAGACGGGGGTTAAGAACTCAAGTCTCCTCGTTGGGCCTTCTTTTGACCCATAAATAACAAAACCTAGCTAGACAGGGTCTTGGGCCTTTCTGCAAGCAGATCTGAGGGTTCGTGAGCAGCGGGGGACAGGCCATGGATTTTAGATAGGGTCACGCCTGGCTTGCTGCAGCCATGGTTTTCCTGATGGAAATCCCCCCCACCCCTCAGAAATGGCAGGCAAGTTGAGAGTGACTACTGTGAAGAGGTCCCCCTGTGCAAATCAGGGGCCACATGCGCCCACCACGCAGGCCGGTGAGCATCCCATGACTTAGAAACTCTGCAGAGCACGCCCTGCTCCATCCAGGAGAGCCGGCCTTGCTCACAAAGGCTCCTGCCTGAACCCCCACCACCACGCCACCTCCGTCAGACGTCACCTGAGTCCATGGCTCTGTCCTTGCTTGGTGCCTGCCCTGCCCTGCTGCAGTGTCTTCCCTAGCTCAGGGCAGGCACATGGGCCCCTGACATATCTGGTTTGACTTGGTCCTCGTGGGGAGGCAGAGGCCACAGGGTGGAGAGTCTGACAGCCCAGCTCCACCACCAGCAGTCTGAGCAGCTCACCACCCTCGCGGCGTCCTTGTGAAACAGGCATGGGGCCAGCCACGTGCTGCCAGGGAAGCACTGCGACCTGCCGGCATGGTGCATGGTGCCCGAGACGGCGCAGGAGCTCAAAACAACAGGATCCTCCAGGAAGTCACGCGGCCCAGCAGGGGGTCCCTCAAAGCGGGGAATTCGAATTGGTGCCCCCGTCATGCATCTCTTAGGCTGCAGTTTGAAACACAGGACGTGCTGCCCCTTCTCTTGGTCCCGAGCGCCTCCTCGTCCTCACGGTGGCTTTGCATCCCACTGCACACACTGATGGCCCTCCCGCCACCTTCCTTCCCACCTCTCCTGCCTGAGCCCAACTCCTCCCTGCGGGCACCAGGCCCACCAATCCCCTAACCCACTGCAGGGCGAGGTTCCAGCAACCCCCCATCAACACAGAAACACGGGGCCCTCTCCCCACCTTACACAGAAAAGCCCCCCTGGGCCTCTGCTCCCCCTGCCACTCCCTTCTCTACTCCCCTCAGCCAAGCTTCTGAAAGGCACTCCGAGCTCCCTCCCCACCTAAGTTCTAGCATTTCTCTTGGGCCCCGTCCAGAGGCAGGGCTTTGCTCCTGTCACTCCCCGGAAGTCCCTCCCGCTCAGGTCACCGCCACACTGCGAAAGACCCAGCCAGTATTGCTCTCCACCCACCACAGCAGCACCGGCCACCTCTCCCTAAGGCCACCTCTCCATAACCGCCTCTCCTTAGGGACGCCTCTCCCCTGCCTCTGCGTTCTGCACCTCCTCCTCCAGGCTCTCCATGTTGGGGCGCCCCAGGAGCAGCTCTGGGTACCTCCTCTTCCTCTACACTCACTCCCTTGGGGATCCCAGGCTTCAATACCACTGGAGGGCCCCAAATCTCCACTTCCAGCTGGGTCCTTTCCTCTGAACTCTGAATGTGTCTGTTCACTACGTCTTCCACCGCTCCCTGAATGTCTAGCACAGAGGTTCCTAAACTCACCTGGCTTACTGCCCTCTTTTCAGAAAAAATAAAAATAAAAACTACTCAACGCCCCCCGGACATCGACCTTCTTTAAGGGAATACACAGAAAGATGAAGTGACATTTGCCTTCTGGTATGTATCTACATTTCACCCCGGCACCCCCCGAGGGGTGGTATCGCTCACTTGGGAAAGCTATGGAGAGGCACCCCAAACTTATATGCTCGCAGTCTCCCCCAGCCCGTGCCCTCTGCAAACCGGCTCCAGCTCTTCCTCACCGTATCACTCACAGCAGCTCGGCCCAGCCATATGGACGCATCGGCAAAAAAGGCAGGGGCGTCCGCAACACCTCTCTTCTACCCCTCACCCGATACGACGCCCACTCCAGCTCTCACTTCAAAATAGACCAGGAACTCACTGCTCCCCACCACCCCGCTGCTACACCCCAGCCCGGCCACCATTCCTCCCGGGGCATCACGTTCACTTCCCAGCTGGCCTGTGTTCCTGCTCCGGCCCCTTCAGTTGGCTCTCAACAGACCAGTAGGGTGATTCTTTTATTTTTATTTTTTATTTTTGCGGTACTGGGGATTGAACCCAGAGGCATTCTACCTCCGAGCTACACCCCCAGCCCTGTTTTTTTATTCTTTATTTTGAAACAGGGTCTAAGTTGCAGAGGGCCTCACTAAGTAGCTGAGGCTGGCCGCGAACCCGGATCCTCCAGTCTCAGCCTCCCAAGTACTGGGATTACAAGTGTGCGCCACCACGCCCGGCTAAAACAGCAGTATTTATAAGCCCGGCTTACTTCATGCCTGTAATCCCAGTACTTGGGAGGTTGAGACAGGAAGGTCGCAGGTTCAAGGTCAATGTGCTGTAACGTAGGGAGACTCTGTTTCAAAGTAAAAAATACAGCCGGGTGTGGTGGTGCATGCCTGTCATCCCAGTACTTAGGAGACTGAGAAAGGAGGATGGCAGGTTTGAGGCAAGTAGCCTCAGCTATTTAGCGAGGTCCCTCAGCAACTTAGTGAGACCCTATTTCGAAAATAAAATAAAACAAAATAAAATAAGATACATAAAATAAAATAAAATAAAATAAAATAAAATAAAATAGGGCTGGGGATGTAGCTCAGAGGTAGAGTGCTCCTGGCTGCAATTCCCAGCACAAAAATAAGCTACTTAATTAAATGGGCACCCTCCCATTGTTATTCTAGAAATCTCTATTCCCCCTTCCCTATTTTGCTTCTATGTACAGCATTCACCATGAGATACTCCACATACTTATTTGCATTCTGTCTGACACTAGACCACAGGGTAAAGTTCCACAGGGTAAAGGGTTTCTTTGGTTTGTCCACTGCTGTATCCTCCGGCGTCTAGAACAGTGCTGGCGCCGTCGGCAAGCCTGGGCCTGCGCTACCAAATGAGGGATGAACGTCCGGCCGGGACCCGCACCGCCTCTCATGACTACATCACAACCACTATGCGCCTCTAGGAGTTGTACTTTTCCAAGCAGGGAGAAAACTTAAGACGCTTGTAAAAAAAAAAGATCCGAGTGCAGAATCCTTCTACAGATCTTCACCCTGCCCCCTCACATTTTTAATCATTTCTCATCCACGCCTAATTGGATTGCAATTTTTAAGCACATTACGAGCCTTTCTAAGCATTCGACAGGGTTTCAAGTTGTTTTTATAAACAACTCTCTGCTTTTATGGCTTGGATGATGCTTAATTAAATCATACAAGCACAATCATAACACAAGTGGCAGGAACAGGTCTGGGAACAAAATACAACCGACCTTTGACACGCTTTTAAGTAGGCTGCTGGGAATCCAAGGGCTCTCCCCGTGGCCAGGGCTCTCCCCGTGAGCGCGGTCAGGGTTTCTAGACAATGAAGAGCGCCCATTATTGTAGGCTGGGGTTGAACTAAAGGCAACTGAGTTTCAACCGTGTCGTTTTATCATTTTATCTACAGTTGGTGTTCTAACAAAAGTTTGGAAGGATTTCTGGTACCACCCCACCCTCCCTAACCCAGTGCCTTGCAAAATGTTCTTACATCAGTTACAGCTTAGACAGCGGTGGAGATGGCTGAGGAGGAGACCTGTTTCCCTCAGCGAGTGCCCACGTCTGTCACCCTTGGGTTTCGTCAGAACCACCTTACCAGGCAGCTCTGACTCAACACGGCCCAGGCAAGCACCCTGTGACACTGCAGAATCTGATCGGCGCTGAAGCTCTAACAAGAAGGGGATTCGTTATTTTGAGCAAAAATAAAAGAGGATGTGCAAAGGAAGGGGCCCACTGCCGTGGACGGGGGATGGCTCTCCTAGACAGGGAACCTTAGGAGATGTGTCAGGAGGCAGAATTAAAGCTGGTGCCAGAAAGAGAGTGACCCCATTTTCAGGTCCAAAAATTGGGGGGGAAATGATCTAGCACTCTAAGGAGTATCTTAACAGTTCTACTCCATGAGGTCCGGGGTGTTCAATCACAGGCACACAGCCTGTGAGGGAGGGCTCAGGTCTTTGGTATGTGTGCTGGTATAGAGTGGGAAGAGGAGAACTTCTCCAATCTTTAAAGAGCTGTGCTACACTGAGCCTCTGGCACGCAATGTCATTCTGGTCTCTATGGAATAATGATCAGCTGCCCTTTTTTTTTTTTTTTTGGTACTGGGAATTGAGCCTAGGGGCATTCTATCTCTGAGCTATATACCCCCAGCTCTATTTTTTTATTTTGAAGGAGAGTCCAAGTTACTGTGCATTGGCCTTGAACCTGTGATCCTCCTACCTTAGCCTCCCAAGTAGTGGGAGTCCAGTGTCATTAGTCTAGATTGTAATTAGCTATCACCAAATAACTGATCCTTTTCTTTAAACTTGATTTTAACTGATCACTTATTGAAAGATTGTTGTCTACTCAGTGGTAACTAATGGCTCAAGTTTTGCATTTTAAACTCAAAAGTCATAAGGTAGGGTGAAGCGGGCAAGTCACTAGAGTGGTGCTCAGTCGACTCTGTTATCCCTGGAGACTTCCTTTTTTTCCCTGTGTATTCCACTATTCCACAGATACTGAGCATGTCCTGTGTGTCTGGCACTGCAGCAGGTGGGGGGTATGTGATAAACGCGCTGATCCTGGGTAATGACCAAAGCTTGTGTCTCCTCCTCAAAAAGCCACAAAGAGCAACAATGGACAAGTTGACAGATCCTCAGTTCCTTCTCAGCTAGATACTTAGAAGTGTCCTCAACTTTCAAGCCACCCCTGGCTTATCTGTCACTGCATGCTTATAAGGAAAAAGGATGGGAGGCTGAGACAGGAAGATCAACCAGGTTCGTGGCCGGCCTCAGCAACTTAGCCAGGCACTCTGCAATTTAGTGAGATACTGTTTCAAATTGAAAAAGATAAAGTAGGGCTGGGGGTGTAGCTCAGAGGTAAAATGCCCCTGGGTTCAATCCCCTGTACAAAAAACAAATAGGGAATGAGGTGTTCTGAGAATTGAAAAATACTATAATATATCAGAGATTATAAATAGGCAAAGGAAAAGAATTTAAAATTAAAAGTCCATAGCAAATCAAAGTGCTGAGATGCCGGGTGTGGTGGTGCACGCCTGTAATCCCAGTATTTGGGAGGCTGAGACAGGAGGATTGCAGGTTCAAAGCCAGCCTCAGCAATTTAGCAAGACTCTGTTTCAAAATAAAAAATAAAAATGGGGGAGGTGTGTGACTTGGAGGTAGAATTCCACTGGGTTCAACCCCTAGTACCACAAACAAACAAACAAACAAATAAATAAACAAAAGTATTGAAATGGATGATACACATTGCTCATTTCCCCCCTGAAGATGGAAAGGAGAACTCTGAGGTCCGGCTAGTACCCATTTGAGACTCTGATGCCATGAAGATTCTGAAGTCCCAACCCAGAGATTATGGTTTAGTGGGTGTGAAACTTAACCACCCCAGTGATTTTGAAGTGGTCCACTGAGCCAACATCGGTCAGATAATATAAACCAGGGCCCCGTACACACTTGGAGCACAGGCAGGAAACGGAATTTCTCCAGCTGAAATTAACAAGACCATTCACACCAGACAAGCAAAATATTCTCCCCTTGCCTCATCGTGTACTGTATACAACTCAGAATGTCACCTTAATAAAACGCCTGCTGTTAGCTGGCAGGAATGGGCTCTACTGAAACTTGAAAAAATATTTTAGTGAAAATAAACATGTCAGTAATTATGGTGGTGAAATAATTTAGCCCAGCATATGTTTCAAGAAAAGTACGTGACACCAGTTTATTGAGATATATGGAATGTCCTACTCAAAGGGCAAAGTTACCATAGATTTGACTCTGCCAAACTCTGTTGTAAAATCTACCAGAAGGAACCTAAAACATGAAGAAAGTAAGTCTAAAACACATACCTGTAAACCCACATACTGGCTAGTAGAGAAGTTCTGAAAAACTTCTGGAGCCACACCCCCAAATCAGGCAGAGAAACTCGATCAGCTTCGCGTGACAAACTTGAGGCACCTCCAGGCGCCTGCAAGGACCAGCTGCCTACAGCTGTCAAGGTCTAGCCACTTGTTAGCACTGGACACCAAAGAGCAAACTTCCTCTAAACAGATTCAGGGACGTCGGGGTGGTCAAAAGAAGAAACTATTCTGTCTTCAGACAGACCGGCCTCAGACCTCACTGAGGGAGGGATTCATTACACTTGTACCCAATGTCCATTCTTCACAAATCACTACTTTAACCATGCTCTCAGAGCTTAGAAGAAAAGCAGTCTGTATGCTTGTCACGCTAAACACTCTATCTAGAGGTCACCTGTGCAGCAATGTCACCTACTAGCAAAGAAACGAGAAGCAAGAACTATGGTGAGTGGTGGAAACCAGGTCTGGAACCCCCTTCTGGAACTCTCATACTTTGCTTCCAGGGCAGCTCCGTGGCGTTCCTGCAGGCTTCCCACCTCTTTATTCTCACATGACATGGACAGGGCAGTCAGGAGTGCAGTCACACGTAACGCATGAAAGGACTGATTAACCCCCGTGCCTCAGTTTCCCCCTCTGTAACATGAGGGGGGACGTACAGGTATTCACTTCATAGGGCTGTGGCGAAGACTGAATGGGGTAACACACGCAAAGCCCTTAAAATGGCGGCTAGCAAGAACTTTAAAGGACCGGCCATCGTTCTCACGTTATTATTTCAGTGGATCGGGGTTCTTTCATTCAGTCTCCATGGTTTTATAGAGCTAATGAAATGTTTTCTTCTGAACCTAGGCCTTTTAAAAATTTATGTTTGGCTTTGAAGCCCAAAACTAAGACATAAAAAGTCATGCGGAGGAGTGAGAAAGAATGAATCACTTTTTTCCCCCTCACGTTGACTTGAAAAATGATTTCCTGTCTTTACAGCTTGTTTTTCTTCTCGTGTGTGTGGGGAGGGAGGGCGGGGGCACGCCTGCCACGGGAAGGGAGCAACAGGGGTCCCTCAACAGGTAGCGCTGGCCCTGCCCAGGCCCCTGGTGTCACTGGTGGCAGAACTAGAGGGGTTATAGGTCACGAGGGCTTTCTCTCCGGGCACCGGCAAGAGATGAAGAATGTTTCAGCGACGACAACCTAGGCCGTCATGAAATCCTACACACGGCACGTGTGCTGAGCTCCAGACTCATCAAAGTGAGATCCAAGAAGACACCTTTCAATAACGCTGCTAATGACAGCAGCCAACACGGACGGCACTTGCTCTGGCAGGCAGCATCTGTGGCCCTGAGGTAAGTGTTCTCTTCACAGTGATCCTTTTGCAGTCCGATTGATCGCTCCCATTTTACGGACAGAAAACTGGACTCAGATAAGTAACTGGCAGAGTTTAAGGCTCCAGAATGGGCCCAGGATAAAGCCAGGATTCAAATATTTTTCAACAAGTCTTTACTGGGCAACTACTATGCCAGGCACGGTTCCAACTGCTGGAAATGTAGCTCTTGAACAAAGCAAAGACCCTGCCTGGGTAGAAATCTCATTCACAGAGGGACACATACAAGAAACCAATGGTACGAGAATGCATGGATGGCTGAAGCGCCTTGAAGAACAGGGAAGCAGACACAGGAGGGGGATGTGGTTGTGCCCACACATTCTGTGAGATGCTTCGTCATCTCCATGACCCTTCTTTTTCAGGGCTTTTGAAAAACGTGAGTAGTTTCAATAGCCTCGTCAGTAGTTCATCACCACCCATGTCTTGTCTCTTCCCACCCAGGGCCAAGTAACTAAAGTCTGGCAGTTAACTTCGGGACACCTTTCCATGTCTGTTACTGTGAACACTGGGACACTGAGCAGCATTAGAAGTCACGGTCAGTGACATCCAAGAGACCAGAGCCACCCAGCCACCAGTCGAATCTTTCCTGGGAACACACACCCCCTCACCTGACACAGCCACAGTGGGGTGGGGACGTAATTCTACTGCAGAGCTGGGAGCCCCTGCTACAAAGGCTACCCAGGAAACGGAACCCCAGATAGGTCGTTCTAAGCCGATGCTCATTCCCATGACACTGCAAACTCTCAGCAACAAAACCGTGCCCTGGAGGACGATATGGGTGTCAGCCAGCATTTGAAGAATACGAGTGCGCCTCTAAAACCCACGGGAACTAGGTGGCGTCTACACTGCGGCTACAGGCAGTAGCTTTGGGATCAGCTGGTCAGGTTTGAAGTCCCCACTTATACCTATGGAATACACAACCCAAGTGATGTCTCCCCTCTTTGACCTTGATTTACCTATAAATGAGAACACAATCTCCCTCAGGTGGGGGAGAGCTTGAAATGAGCGAAGCCGTGAGATGCACTCAGAACAGAACCCCACACCTGAGCACGTCCTGCCACTGCATACTCAACACCCTCCAGTGGCCGGCTGCACCCCAAGGGTCCTCTCCAAGTCCCAGTGCACCAGGCTGCTCTCGGGCCACGGGGCAGAGTCCGTCACACGTACAGCCCGGCTGATCCAGACTGACCGTGCGAAGATGTTTTCTGAATGGCTGACCGAATGAATCACTACAGGAGAATGTGCCCAAATTCACAAATCCAATAATAGCTTGGAAACAGAAGCCATCTGCAAATGTTCCTACACTCTAGCCGGGCTGGCAAGGACGGGATGTGATTATAAAAAGCAAGTGAGAAGAGCATGTTACTGCCAGGAAAACTGAACCCATGTGAGTTTTAAATAACTTCATTCCAATAAAGAATATTAAAATATTATATTTTGGCAAAATTGAGCACTAAGAAATCCAATTGCTTTGAGCTGGAATTCTGTTTTTAAGTTTCTAGTTGAAACTGCCACAGCTGTATCCTAAGGCTTAAATACCCTTTTGTGATTCACTTACCTGTGCAGCAAATTCCAGGTCTTCTAAAGAGGAGTCCTGTTTAATATTTACATTTAGATCTAATGCTAAGGCTCAGTAGCTATCTAAGTAGCTTCTGGATTATACAGGAGGCTCTTGTCGAAGCGCTGATATGGAAATATTCTTAGCTGAAATGTGCTGCTGTTCAGAACACATGTGGGTCCTTTAAAAACCTGAGATCCTGTCATTACCAAAGTAACACTCCTGGTCTCGCTCCACCACTCACTCAGGTGGCACCTATTCAGGGGCGTTCAGAAACACGACTTCTTTAGTGGCTTCCTGCTCTGGATTGTTAGCCGAACGTGGAATGGCCCGTTTAGGCACTAATATCTTCCATAAAATGTTTATGCTCCCTGCAACATCTGCCTGAGTTTCATATCGCTTAATATCAGAAAGAGTTGAAAAGAAATCCAGCCGGCACAAGTAAGGCAGAAAACACACGCCTGTACAAAATCCCATCACTGCAACGGGTCAAGTTAACTCTAATAAAAGTTATTTCCAAGCCCCTTTAACAGCTCACAATTGGATGTAATTCCTGCCACAGCAGCAAGTAATTGAGTGCAGAGACATGATGGTTTTTCCAATTCTTAATCCAGAAAGTAAATGAAGCCTGCACACCCACTCCAGGCCTTAATCCTGTAATTTAAAAATAATTTTCTATGGGAAGTTTGTTTTGCACAGAATACACTATTTGCTGCAACGGGGGAGGTGAGCCTAGACTGGCTTTGTTTTAGGGTCAAGGTTCTCCGGTAGCATCTGAGGCGGCTCCTGATGGCTCCCAGGTGCCTTCTTAGCATTGGTTTCAAAACCAAAGGGCATTATGATAATGGGCTTGGTGTGTGGTGAACAGATTGTTGTACGAGGCAGATGACTCCAAAATCCAGCGTGACTGACCCGAACTGACTGGTCTGTGCTGGGGGTAGAGGATATTCCACCGTGAGGAGGGAAAGCGGACCCGGCCAGCCTCGCAGCAGATCAACTAATGAGCAACCTCCCTGACCCGGAAGACCTCCTCGCCCACGTGACTGTTCTACTGGTTCAAAAATGCCCGTTATGCTGGGAAAGCCTTTAACACAGATGGTATCAGGCCTGTATTCTGCATTTAAAAGAAACGGGGGGGAAAAAAACCCTATAGATGATCAGGATAGTGTGGCCTAGAGGCAGTTCAAATCCCAACTTGTACTGTGTGCCCTCTGGACAATCCTTCTGTTCCCTGCCTGCAAATGACACCAACCTCACAGTGCAATTTTGAAAATCCTTAACATAGTACCTAGGACACAGTACCGAGCGCTGGAAAGCCACGCTGAATTCACCTGGAAGCTCCTCAGATCATCTCCAAGTACCCTGGGAGAGAGAGGGGCACAGGGGTGGCCAGTGACAGAAGTGAAGTGGAGCAAGGTGGTGTAAGTACGGGGTGCTGGGCCGGGGGCACAGTTTACATTTTCCTTCCCGATATCATACTCACAAATCTCAAATTCTGCTCTTTTGGGGGGGGGGCGGGGCACTGGATGTTTTTAGTCTAGAATTTTAATGATAACACAGATGTCATCTTCCCTAACAACTTGCATCTCATCTCCGTTATTTTTTATCCCACAGCACTGTGTATTTAAGGTCCTGCTTGCAAGGCAGGCCCTGCGGCAGGAAAGGTTCAAGCACCAGAAGGGGGGTGCCCACCAGGGGCCGGCATTGGAATTAACACAAGCCAGAGAGAAGCTGCACACCAGGCCGCTGTCCCCTCTCCCCTCGGGCCTGCCCCCTCTCTGGCCATCGGTACCCACACTGTTCTGAGCCCAGGCCTCAAGAGTAGCTCCAGAAGCACCCTGGCTCCCCACCTGCTAGAGCAGCCCCACAGCCTTCGGACAAGCAGGAAGACAACAGTGCCTGCCCGGGAGCGTGACTGTAAGTCACGTGGAGACTGTGAGGCTCAAAGGAGAATGCGCAAGTACTCTAATGATTAAGAGCTGCACACACTTCTCCAACATAAATTCAGAAATTCTTAAGTGTGCACTGAAATTACCCACAGCCTTTAAAGTACAGATTGCTTAGCACCACTCCCACCTGATCTAAACAGTCTTAATTTTAAAAACTAGCAACCTTGGAACTAGCTGCTTTTTGAGTGGTACTGGGGATTGAACCCAGGGGCATTCAACCTCTGAGCTACACCCACAACCCTATTTTATTTAATTTGAAACAGTCTAAGTTGCTGAGGCTGGCCTTAAACCTGCAATCCTCCCATCTCAGCTTCCCAAGTACTGGGATTGCAGGTGTGGGCCACCAAGCCGTGCTGGAACAGTTTTGACAGGCTCAGAAAGCACTGGGCTCAAGGGCAGCATCTTTTGAAGTCTGGATGGGCGGCCCACACTTTGAAACACATCCTCAACAGTGCTTTAGCAAGAACATTCTCTGAGAGACCAGATCCTCAAGCAGTAGCCGCAGGCTTGGAGCCACCAGGGAGGAATGGAGGGCTGTTGGGCCTGGAAAGCCCAATGGAGAGCGACAGACCCTTTCCCTAGTCCTCGTCCTTGGAGCGCTTTCAATGAGGCCTTCATGTCCACGTCAACCCTCTTCTCACCTACCTGTGCTGGTCTAATCTATCTTCATGGTAAATTGCCCTTTATGAACTTTTTCATGGATATGTCCGTCTATTCAAAGTGAGCATTGCTAGCAAATCAAAATCCACATGACAAAATATCAAATACATTAAATGAGCTCTAATTTTGGTAGTCACTTTCATATTAAGTATCAAAGGTTTGCAGCTGTCTAGGGCAGCCCTCAAACATGGAGCTAGAAACGTCTTGACCGCCTAGTTTTGGGGAGCTGTGGCAAAGTGAGGGGGCTTTGAAAACGAAGTATTACAAAGAGGGGAAGGCCAAACGCAAGCTCAGGTCAGGATTTTCATCCACTGAGGTTCTTAAGTACCTAGAACCCGGCCTGGCATATATACTCAATACTCACTAAACCAAGTGGACTCCAGAGACTTTCCTGGTACAAAGCTAAGACAGCCAGTCTAGACGGGGTTTACCACTGGAAATGCTGTCAGATGCTCTGAAACAGTGGGAGGGGCAGAGACTTTAGTCATCTGCTTTTTAACTTTTAAAAATGTTTAACCCTATAGAGTAAAAGCAACCACAATGGGGCAGCTCCCTCCTGAGCTGCGATCTGTGAGTGCACAGCGGCTTCCAGGCACTGCTGCCAGAGTGGACAAACGAGAAACCCAGCACTGTCTGCCTGTGGAGGCCCGACCACGCTCACATCCAGTCAGCACTCAAGAGACCATCTCTTCCACTCCCTGCTTCCTGCAGATTAGGAACTAAGATCCAGCAAACAGAAGAACTCACCCAAAGGTAACCCACCAAAGCCAGGCACAGGAAGGTACCTGTGATCTGCCTGTTTACAGAGGGCTCAAGGGACGGATGAATGGCAAGCAGATGGGTTAGAATGGACACCCAGATCGGCTTCGCAGAACAGCGCTTTCTATCTTACAATGTGCAGCTCCATGCTATTCAACAGACTGCAAAATTTAAGACTACTAACATTGAGCCCGGCGTGGCGGCGCATGCCTGTAATCTCAGTACTTGGGAGTCTGAGACAGGAGGATTGCAGGTTTAAGGACAGTCTCAGCAACGTAGCAAGACTTTCAGCAACCTAGCAAGACCTTTTTTTTTTTTCCAAAACAAAAATTAAAAAGGCTTGGGGGTATATAGCTCAGAGGTAGATTGCCCCTGGGTCCAATCCCTAATACCACAAAACAACTACAGACACACAGTGAGTGTTAGGACAAAATGTGCTATGGTGCTGGACTATAGGAAACTGCTTAAATCTGACCACTTTAATCTTTAAAAAATAGTTTAGCCAGGTGCGGTGGCGCACGCTTGTAATCCCAGTACTTGGGAGGCTGAGACGGGAGGATCGCAGGTTCGCAGCCAGCCTCAGCTACTTATCAAGGCCCTCTGCAACTAGTGAGACCCTATTTCAAAATAAAGAATATAAATAGGGCTGGGGGTGTAGCTTGGAGGTAGAATGCCCCTGGGTTCAATCCCCAGTTCCGCAAAAAAAAAAAAAGCAGTTTGAAGGAACTTTAGCACAAATGTTACAATTTCTTTGGTTCATTCTCAGAGACCATAAAAATAAAATCAACCCACATACTAAACTGTCAGCAAGCACAGAGGAAACCGATATATGAAATTCTTTATTTCACTTTTACCAAAATAAGTTCACAAGGTACTTCTCGACACCACTGTCCAACTACACATCTACCCTCTAGATAGGATATAGCAACTGGAATTAGCAAATGTCCAGTTAATGCCAAACAGAAACAGGTGTAAAGAGGCCCCTTGGCTGACTACAAGCCATACTGTTAAACAACTGTCCTCCTCTTACTTCCCACTATGTGTTCCCAATTATGTACAAAATGCAGTCCTTTCACAAGTGTTTAGAAAGTTTTTATTGGTTACAATTATATAAAATGTATCATTCAAATTCTCCCCTATTTATTGTTTGCAGTAACAGCATAAAAAATCTTTTTTATACATCTGACAAGCTGATGACGTATTCCATGCTACAAGGGGAAGGCAGCGAACACCACTTCTGTCTATAATTAATTCTTCTTTCTCTCTCTCTCAAGGCTACATTGGTTAAAATCAAGGAACAATCCCTTTTGTATGTCAAGTTGTAAATTTTAATGTTTTCATTAGAATAGTCTTTTATAGCACTCTCCAACAAGCAATAAAACAGCTAACAGCAAACTTCAATAAAAGAACACTCTCCGGATTAACAATGCAAACAAAAATGTAAAAGGTAAATCACATATAATACAATTGAAGCGTCCAAAACAATTTAAATAATTTTAAATATTTTATTTTTTAAACTGCTACAAATGCTTTATACAATATTTCAACATAAAGTCCCCATAACAGAAATGTAACAAAATGGGAATGATAGTGAAAGGGTTAAAGTGGCACAAATTCACTAAAGTATTAAACTACAAATTTTAAGAGGTAGATTACTTTTAAAGTTGAGAACAAAAACAGTATGAATAAAATCTAACCATTTTTTCACCAACTCAGTCATTAATTTGGGAGCAGGCATAAAAATGAATGGAGAAATGATGCTCATATACTTTGGAAGAGGCCAATTTTTTTAATCTCTTTTAGAGACTGAAGTGTAAAACCTGGTGTGTAAATTCATTGATACTTACGTGTAGACATACATCTATACAGGCGTGGGATGCATCCTGTGATTGATATATTGCTACATAGAGTCTCAATAATATAATAGCTATAAATTAGTGCCAGATAACCATCTGAGGATAATGTCCATTTGGATATATAAACATGACACTAGAAGAGGCATAAAAAGTTCATATCCAATCTGGTTTCCTCTCTGTTTTGCTGGCAATCTGCTTGTGATTAAAAAAAAAATAGGGCAGGAGATCAGCTAAATGCCTCTCTCTGTCTATAATTTATTTAAAAGAAAGGCATCAAGAGCTGGTGTGTGAGAAAGGTTTTAAAATGAGTGCATCCGATCTGTCATCCCTGAAATCTACAATAAACTACTTATGATAAAACAGACAACTTGCTTTGCAAGGTTCAGTTCAAACCATTCCCTTCTCTGCTACGTGCCAAAAGCAAGGGCCACGCTCAGATCTGCGTTACCAGTCCCGTGGTGAGGAGCCAGTTCAGCTAGCCCGTCTTACAGCGCCCTTCTCTTTGGATCTCAAGCACCCTGGAGCCCAGCACAGCCTGGCACCACTGAAGGAGCAGATGCCTGACTACCCGGGGCAGCAAGAAGCCTGCCGGCAATCGGCTGTGTGTTACGAGTTTGAGTCAGCTTCGACTTGTCTTGCAAGCTTGGTAGATTTCGTATCCTTTGCCGTAGTGCTTATCCTAAGTTGAGCATGCAATATCTTTTAGTCAATTAAGATTTGTTTTGTTTTGGGGGCTTTTCTACAGGAAGTTCCTAGAAAATAAGAAAACTGAAGATAAATGACAACATAACATAACCTTGTATGAATTGACCATGTTAAAGAAAAAGGTGAGGAGACCATAAGACAAATGTTATCAAGACAGCAACACATCAATGATTCCGAAGGTGCTCAGGAACTCAGGGGTCCTACTCCAAAGACATGTGCAGGAGAACTGCCAGCAGGACCATTTCTGGCTGGTGCAGGAGAGGTGAAGACAAGGGGAATGGTGTTTTCTGACTCAGTTCACAGTAAATGAGAAAACCTGGTCTGGCATTTCATTTTGCTTCTCCATCTTTACATTTTCTGGAGTGGCAACGATGGGACCTCAGTATAAATAGAAAAATGCTGCTTCTACAGGGAGCACTAAAAAAATGTAAAAACACCCTGGGATTTACAAGGGCAAAAGGGCAAGGGTGAGTGGGGAACGCACCTCTTTTCTTTCTCTTGGTGTCTTACTGAAGCCATGGAAATGAACCCTTAGCACCAGATGTAAATTCAGCGCCATCCAGAAGCCTCAGGTAGGCTGACTGCTAACTCAGGGCAGGGCGGGCATTAAGTAAGAGCTGGGCAGAAGCTGTGCAATGCTGGCATGCCTGCTCTCCTCTGCTGCTTGTCCTAAGGAAAGGACTGGAGCGCGTGGCTTCCTCACACTCTCAAGGGCACAATGGCTGGTGCTTCAGAAAGTGACCAACTAACAAACTTTGCTGAGCCCTCAGTATTACACAGAAACTCCAGCCTGATTACAAGCATACGCTTGAACAACTGGAACCCCAAACTGGCTTTCCAATGTAAACCGTGTTGAGTATTGGGACCAGCTCATAATCAAGGCTGGCTATAAAGAGGATCACAGGAAAAGGATGTGCTGCTAGGTCTGTGACAAGACCCCGAGTATGCAACAGGGTAAGGAAAGCAAAAACCACTGAAATAGAGTGAAAACAAGTATTTCTCAATACATCATAGATGTCTTGCATCATAAAGTCATCTCTAAACAAAATTCAGAAGTAGAAATACACTGAAACAGGAAGACAACTGTAAGTAAAACAACTTATCAATGTAATACAGCAAATATGTACCGAGGATGAAAACACTAGAGTAGCCCTAGGTGAGACATTAATGACAACTATCATACATATGCCCCAAGTCTGAATCGAGGCTTCCCAGTTTTGTACTAAGTTTGCTATGAAGTACTAAAATAACCAAAGCAAACTCTTTGAAGATCTTGCATCCAGATAGTCAAAATTAACCGGAGCAAAGAAGAGACACACTTTTTAGGCTTCTTAGCCCTGTGCAGCTTTAAGGGTTCTTTAAAGTACTGGGTGAGCAAGAGGCTAAATGAATAAACTTTATAAATGCATAATCAATGAGTTTTCCTTTACAGTACCTAAGACCTTTTCCTATCGATTTTACTCCTAAACTGGATAAATGGGATTCAGTATAAAACAACTGATTATTTAGATAATATTGGAGACAAAAAGGATGCAGCACATTCTAAAACATCAACCCCCTGTGGGGAGTGTTTTTCAGTACAATCTGTGGAAATGATGGCACGTTCTCGTTAGGGCACAGCAACTTGAAAAGGACTCAGTTCAATCATGTCCTGTGGGTGTGGAACCTCCAGGACAAGGCTGAGCACCAGGCACTCAGTTAAAGTGCTAGAGGGAGGCAGCTCTGATGGCTGAGAGACCGCGCTTATCCTCACCAGGGCTGACCTCCACAATGGTACCTACGCACATACCTGGGCCAGGGACCACACACTGACCAGATATTAACAACTGAATATTTAATACCTTTTTAAGTAGCTAATAAAACATCTGACCCTTCAATCCTACAGTAAATCAGTTAAATCAGCCTTGGCTAATGATCTACTCAACCAACATCTTTCTTAAGCCATGGTTTAAGACACACCAGCACCAAGAATTTCACCCATTACGCAGTGACAATGGCACCTTTGTAGCCTCATGACCTCTCGAAAACAGCAGCCACTCACAATTATCCCTAACCAAAGAACTCCCAGACACCAAAAATTACAACCAGGAAAACCCAGAGTCAGGTCAGGCTACACAGTCTGAAAAGACAAGATTTAGAAACGCCATCTGAATCATTTCACATGAGAAGGACCTGCGGGCATAATTCGTGAAGCAGCAGGAACTCCAAGAACGCACACCACTCAGGTTAAGTGACTCAGAAAGCAGCCTGAGAAGCCCACGTAACAATTTAACCGAGCTGTACCTTTTCAGCTGTCACCGAGAACTGGTCTTAACACAGGGACAGCAGAACAAGCAGAAAAGCCACGGCAAATCTAGGACCAGCCCTCCCTCACCACGAGGGCCACAGGCCACGAGGAACAAAGCCGGCCCCTGGGTGCCGCGCGTGCCTCCACGAATCCCAAGGTCCTACACTCCCTGCAGCTCCAAGCACTCTCTCCTGTCCCTCCTGCCCTTTGGAACCGGGCTTGTTTATCACCTACAGCTGGAAGGGGGAGGGGAACATCAGGCATCTTTAAGAAATATGGTGTTTTGTTCTGACCAATGTGATAAGTTTTTAAAATTCAAATACTGGCAATGAAAGAAGTCATAGAACTATTAAACAAGATTACAAGGTGCTCTGCTATTGAACTCATGATCCAACTTAACCTAGGAAATGATCTATGATTGGGAATAATAAAGTGACACTGAGATATTACCCAAGATATGAAGGAAGTTTGAGAGAACTTCATCTTTTCACATAGGGAACTTTTGAGAGCTTCTCCGTGGTTTCAAATTCAATTCATACCTGGCCCTAGTAAAGAAATGGTACCACTTTGTGAGTCTGAAATAAAAGCTATTTATTCATCTCTGCAGAGGCCAAAGCAATGACCCTCACACTTATAACTTACGCAACAGTCATTTTTATCTTTTAAATGCTCAGGTCAAAATTTTATAGGAAAAACAAAAACACCCAAGGGCAACCTACTGCTTTCTTCACTCCTTCCCTCCCGAACTCCGAGCTTACCTGAAGTCCTTCAGCTCCTGCCTGGCACTGCCATCCTCTCTCCTGTTCTCACTCAGGTCCGCGGCGGCCAGCTGAAGGCTTCGGGTGATTGGCCCCCCACTCCTTTCTCTAGATTTTACATTGAACCGGTCTGTTCTTTTCTTGCTCGCCAGAGTGGACTTGCTTTGTAAAACAGCTTTGCTTTTTTGTACCCTCACGTGCAGGCTCCGGGACGTTTTGCTCGAGAGCTGAGCAGAATGGTTCTTGGCCACCGCTTTGGGCTTTTTCCCCTCGCTGTGAGTTATTCTGGCCATTCTCACAGGGCTGGAGTTCCTTAAAGAGGAGGAGCTTGGTTTTTTGGACTTGACAGATGCTGCAAATTTGACATTCTGCTTGGACCTGAAGGACGAGGAGGGCAGCGGGACTTGTGCGGGGCCGGAGCTGCGAGCTCGGGTCTTGCCCAAAGGCGCCTGCGTGCTCTGCATCTTAATCTCAGCATCTGCCGTCCTTCTGCGGTGGTTGCTGTTAGTGTTTCTGTCACTACTCGCAGTAGACGAGTGTCCACCTTTCTTGGACGAATGAGAAGCTTTTTTTTTGGGAGGAGAGAGGGGTTTCTTGGGACAGCTGAAAGCGGCGTGTTTATTCAGGCTCCCGATGTAAGTGAACTCTCTGCTGCAGTAAGGACAGATGTGAGAGGACGACTCGGAAGCATTCTTCAGGTCGGCCTTCTGCTTCGCAGATTTGTTTTTTTGAAGGATCGCTTTCTGTACAAGCTGGTTTTTTTTCTTCAGTGCGTTTAATTTGAGCTTGTTTGGTGACATTTTGCTGAGCTCCACACTAAAGTTCAGTCTTTTGGGCTGTCCCATTCGTCGAAAGGCATTTTTCCCAGAGTTGTCTAAAACCACCACTCCATTTTTGGGCTGCACGGTCTGTTTCAATGGCACTGGATTCTTCTTAGGTGTATACCTCTTCTTGTCACTCGCAGAAGCACAGGCCAGGATATGTTTGTGTAACTCGGGCATGTTGTCAACACCTTTTCCACATTTTGTGCAGCGAATGGCAGTAGTAAAGGTCTGTGGAATATTGTGGGTGGTGAAATTTGTGGCCGTCACACCAATGCCCATGGGGTTTCGGTGATGGTACTGAAAAGGTGGTGGCTTAAAGCTGGGGTAATGCTGATTGAGACCCAATCGAACATCTGGATCTTTTGTCTTTATTCCAGAAGCCATTATTTTTATGGTTGTGTAAAGCTCTTCGGAAGAATCATTTAATTCCTCCTCCTCTTTAGAAGTTTCCAAAGGTTCTTCTGACAAGCCCTGCATATGCTCCATGTGGGCCTTGCTGGGGTCTGTGAAGTTCTGGGGCCTCAGTGTCCCGCTTTCAAACTCATGGTGTGTGCACTCCTCGTCTGGGTGGAGATCTCGCTGGTGTTGCTGCAAATTGCACAAGAAAGCAAATTCCTTTTTACAAACGGAACACACAAAAATATTCCCAACTCCGTGAAGCAGAAAGCGATGCTCCGACAAGTCAGTTTTATCCTTAAAAAGCTGCACACAAAATTCACATTTGAAGGGCCATTCTTCAGCATGAATAGATAAATGTTTGGTTAGATCTTTAATGGAAAGAAAAGGTGATTCACAGACATTGCAAACAAAGTTTTTGCTGAACGTTTCCTGAACGATGTCCTGTTCCACTGCCGAATGGGTTTCTTCCCTGGGTTTCAGACCGTCATTCTCTAATTCCTCCTGTTTGAAAGTTATTGCAGGGAGAGGAGCCTCCAGATTATCACCAGAGGAGACAACGGATGACACAGCTGAGAGAGGGGGCGGTGAGGGGGACGAGGAGGAAGATGAAGAAGAGAATGAAGAGGAGGAGGAAGAGGAGGAGGAGGAAGAAAGCGTTGGAGGCCCAGGTGAAGCGGCAGACATGAGCGGCTCCACGGGAGGAATAGGAGAGGGTGCGGGAGACACAGTTGGGGAGAGAATCGGAAGTGGAGACTGGGCAGTGGCATTCGAGAGTGGAGAGGGGCATGGGTGAGGAGATGCACTGGAAGAGGGGGCAGGAAGAGGTACAGTTGGGAGAAGGGGAGGAGGCGGGGTGGCAACAGTTAACACCGGAGGGCAGGGCGGAGGGGAAGAGGGATCTGTGGGGATCAAGAGAGGAGGCAGCTGACCAGAAGTCAGGGAAGATGCCTGTAGAGCGGGCGACGAAGGACAAACTTCAGGGGGGGACTCCGCAGCAGGAGTAGAGAAACTAGAGTCAGGACCAAGGTCAGGCTCTGGCTGGGCATCTAAGGATTTACAAGGACTTGGGCTCCTGGTCACATCAGGAGTATTTTCTACAGGTAAATCGATGCCGTTATATTCATTGAGAAGAACCTTCTGCAGCATGCAGGTGGTTGGTTTCTTTTTCTTTACAACACTACAGGTTGGCTGCACTGAATGATTTTCTTTAAATTCCTTGCCTTCCGAGTCGCTACAAGGCTTTTTATGCACACTGAGATCTAATACAGATTCCCACTGGACTGGAGTCTTGCCTGTGCCCTCAGCCTTCTGTTTGACACCACTGGACAAATCCAGTGGCTGCTGGTTGCACACATTGCTAAAAGTAGAACTGGCTGACCACTCTTTCGGTATTTTATAGTCATCAAAGCAAGGAGGGCTCCCAGTTTCTCTCTCCTCTCTCCCAGACAAACTCCATGCTGGCGAGTCACTACGACTTTCTAACTTGGGTTTCTTGGAAGTCAGAACTGCATCTGTCCAGGCTGCTTTGCCATCACTGGGCTTCCCGAAGTCTCGGAGGGCAGGACTGTGCTGTGGAGAACTGGGTGGAGAGCTGGTCCGCCTCTTAAACCGACTGGAGGTTACAGGTAACATGGACGCAGGAGCAGACACACATACAGGACCTAACTTAGGGATTTCAGCTGCTGACATCCCTGCAGGAGGAGTTAGCTTGTCCTGGGTTTGAAGAAGCTGTTTAAGCTTTGATGACAAATAAACACTCTTCTCTTTATGGAAAGACACCGCCTCTGTCGTCGATATGCTAAGAGGCAGACTTAAGGAACAGGAAGGTGCTGCGGCGTCAGAATCTGTTTCAGCTTTAATTTTGGGGAGCACAGGGGGGCTAGCAGTCCTCCGTTTCTTGGACTCACAGTTTGTGCTGCTGGAAGGCTCTTTAGGAAGATCATCTGTAACAGGGACTTGTGTGGTCTTTATACTCTGAGTAATTTCCACTGTAACTGGAGTGAGCAGACAATTTATGCCATACAAATCGGCCGAATTAGATTCCATCTCGATCACATCACAGTTACTGGTGCTGTTGTTGGTCTGAATTTTACCATCGATGTAGTAATTTAAGTTTTCAGAGATATTGCTAGAAATGTCCATGATGTACACATCATCTGCTTCCCCCTCCTCCTCCGGCTCTGTGCTTGGCACGTAGACACTCTGGGCCGGTTGGGCCTGCTCTGCGGGGGGCTGGGGCTCCTCCAGGAGGCCTCCTTTTCGCCGCACACCTTTGGGAATCAGGTGGCGTTCGTGCACTCTGCGCTGATGCCGTCTCATGTTAGTGTGAGTTCCAAAAACCTTTTTACAATATTTGCACGGATGAAGTTCTTTAACTTCCCCGTTCTCCTCTACAACAGAAGGATTTACTGTTTCTTGGGAAACTTTCTCCGAGTTCAAGATCAGACAGTCTTGTCCAAGATGGGGAGGATTCGACTCATCTTTAGGAGCAACATTTTCTCCGGCAGCTTTGCCATCAGCAAGGTCCTCTGGCGGCTGTAGTGTCAGGCTGGGCTTCCGCTTTAACCCGGCTTCATGGCGCCGCTCGTGCCGCCTCCTATTGATCTGCGTGCCGAATGCTTTCCCACAGTACTTGCACTTGAAAGCATGACTGACTGTAGACATGTGGATGTGCAGGTGGCGTTCGAGCCCCTGCTTGGTGGCAAACTTCCTTTCACAATGCTGGCATGGAAACATGAATGATTCAAATACCTCGCCATTGGCCTCCTCTTTTGTTTTGGGGATCTTGGTAACAGGCGTCACTTCTGCAGAGTCTTCAGGAGTTTCTACTGAAATGTTTTTTGGTTCTTCTAATAGGTCCTCTGGCTTCTCGTCGCACCGTATTTCTGGCTCTTTGACAGAGCCTTCATTCGGCGTGTCGGCTTCTTCTTCCCCCTCTTCCTCCAACTCATCATCTTCTTCTTCCTCCTCTTCGTCTTCCTCTTCCTCCAGGTCATTCACCTCACCATCTGCGGCTTCCCGTTTCCCATCTGGCTCTGGTTGCGGCTCGCAGGCAGGGGGAGGGATGAGCAGCTCCGGCAGTGCTTCCTGGCTGACCACCTCCTGCAGAAGGGCTGGCTGCTCAGGGGTTACGGAAGAAGGCCGCTCTTCCTCTTCTGTAGGACCTAGAAGGTGCATGGAAGAGGCAGCACAGTAGTCAGGGAAACACTAGCCACTCTGTGATCACGGCCTAGGGGTCTAGTTATGTCTCTTATCACCTAACGGGCATAAGGGAAAGTATGATTAACAATATCTTTCGCTTTATGTATTTTATTTATAAAGATGAATTCAATACTAGCCCATCTTGTTCATTCATTCAACAAATATTTATAAAGTATCTGCTTTATACCAGGCAACATTCTAGGCACAGGATAGACAAGAATGCCAAACAGAGCTTAGATTCTTTTCTGTGTTTAGTCACACATATCTACATTTCTGATTAAAAGAATTGGAGTGCTTACAATGTGTTGGAAGAGCTGATACTGAATTTGATGAGACTAGCTGTAAATTTCAATTTCTCATGATTTCAATCTGAAACAGAAAATTGCTAAACATATCACCAGGTTAAATTCTTGAGTATGTGTCTTGAGTATGGATGACCCCTTTGCAACTAAAACTATGAATTTAGAAACTAGAACAGTTTTCAGAACTGTATCAGAAGTTTTTGAAGCCAAAGAAAACTTTAGAAGTCACCTCTTCTAAGCCCAATCAAATTATTAAGAACTCAGGAGTATCTCACTGAAGGAAACAGAAATCCCAAGTTGCTTCTGAGTCTATGTCCAGCTCAACCTGGGGTATACAACAGACAGTTGTCCCAGGGAGGACTCACCAGTAAGGTGACTGCTGGTCAGAGAGCTAAAGAAAATAAGTCATGCAAATATCTAGAGGGCAGAGAAAATAGCAAATATGTAAGCTTGGGGTCAAGACCATGCTAGATGTGCTCAAGGACATCAGTAAGGTGGCAGGGGAGGGGGGAGAAGAGGTGGGAATAGGGCAGATGGCCAGAGAGGTGACCAGGGGCCTCCTAATGCAAGGCAAAGTCTTGCAGGCTGCTGGCTTTCGTTCCAAGTCAACAGGGAGCTACCAGAAAGTTCTAAGATAGAAATGCTTAGGTTTTTACATACCCAAGAGAATGTCAGTTGCTATGAGAAAGACAGAAACTGCTACCTAGTTGAACAGGGGAGGCAGATGAACCAGGAGTCTATTGCATGCTTCAGGAGACAGACAAGGTGGGGTAGGAGCAGGTGGTAGGAAGTGGTCAGACTCTGGATATATATTTGGGAAATGAAACTAACAAAATGTGCTTGTTGGCTGGCTGTCATGAGAAAGAGGAGCCAAGGAAGACTGCAAAAAGTACAAAAATCGCCGGGCGTAGTGGTGCACGCTTGTAATCCCAGTACTTGGGAGGTTGAGACCGGAAAATCACAGATTTGTGGCCAGCCTCAACTACTTAGTGAGGCCCTCCACAACTTAGTGAGACCCGGTTTCAAAATAAAGAATAAAAAAATAGGGCTGGGGTGTAGCTCAGAGGTAGATTGCCCCTGGGTTCAATCCC